>JAWNNU010001218.1:0-49479 GCA_035044585.1 Scaptomyza polygonia
TCCGTCATGGTGTCGGTCCGTCCGTCCGTCTGTCCGTCTGTATGTTCGCAACTTTTTTCCACACCCTTCAAGTTAGAGACTTCAAACTTTGCAAACCCCTTTATCTATGGCATAGTAAATTAAAGTGTCAAGATTGGAGTTCTACGATAACTAGGGGGCTGGCAAATCGATAAACTCGATAACGCATAATCGATAGATCCAGCTATTTCGCAAGCCCTTACAGCTAGAACTACCAAATTTGGGGAGAAAATAGCTACTAACAATCCCCAAAACACTGCATCAAAAATTTTGGAGCCACGCCCACCCATTCCGCCCCCAGCCACCCCGCAGTTTAACACTAAAAATGCCTATATCTTCTACAGCTTTTGAGCTAGACCCACCAAATTTGGTGCCAAGATAGGTGTTGACGATCTCCAACCAAATTCATAAAAACTTTGGATGCCACGCCCATCTATACTGCCCTATCCGCCCTCAACCACCCCAACGCTTCGCTAAAAACGGTAGTGCGTGTATCTTCCATAGTGTTTGAGCTAGAGTCACAAAATTTGGTAGGTAGATAACTGGTAACGATCCCCCAAAACCTGCATCAAAGTTTTGGGGCCCCACCTACCCATTCCGCCCCCAGCACCCCCGCAGTTTAAAAACAGAAATGCTTATATCTTTTACAGTTTTTGAGTTAGAGCCACCAAATTTTGTGCCAAAATAGGTGATTATAACCCCCCAAAAAATTCATAAAAACTTTGGATACCACGCCAATCCATACTGCCCAAGCTGCCCCAAACCGCCCCAATGCTTCACTAAAAACGGGAATGCGTGTATTTTCCAAAGCGTTAAGGCTAGAGTCACCAAATTTGGTAGGAAAATAGCTATTAACGATCGTCAAAAAACTGCATCAAAGTTTTGGAGCCACGCCCCCCCGTTCCCCAGCCCCCTGCATTTTGAAATCAAAAACGCCTATATTTTCGTCATTTTTTGAGCTAGAGACGCCAAATTTGATGCCAAGATTGGTGATGAAGAAACCCAAAAATTTTGGATGGCGGCCCCCACCCATACCGCCCCCAGCCCCCCCTTCACCATATTCTACTAACTTTGAGCTAGAGTCACCAAATTTGGTATGAAGATAGCAATTAATATCATAAATAGATCTACAGCAAAACTTTGGACGCCACGCCCCCCATACCAGCCCCCAGCCCCCCTTCCACCATATTCTACTAACTTTGAGCTAGAGTCACCAAATTTGGTATGAGGATAGCAATTAACATCATAAATAGATCTGCAGCTAAACTTTGGACGCCACGCCCCCCATACCAGCCCCCAGACCCCAGCCCCCCTTCCACCATATTCTACTAAGTTTGAGCTAAAGTCTCCAAATTCGGTTTGAGGATAGCTATTGACATGATACATAGATCTGTAGCAAAAATTTTGGTGCCACGCCCCCATACCGCCCCAGCCCCTACCTTTAACAAATTTTGAGCTAGAGTCACCAAATTTGGAAGGAATATAGCTTTTTGGCATCCCCATCTGCACCAGACAATCTTTGAGGCAGCATACACCCCTGCAGCAGCATACACCCCACTATGGTCCAGCCGACCACTTTTTTTGGCCAAAATTAATAACTCGCGAACGAAGCAAGATATTTTGATTTGGTTTTTTGCATTCGATATATATAATCAGTAGGAAGTTTATTTACAAGAAATATGGGTATCAAAAAAAAAAAATTTCAAATTCAAAATTTTCTGGATTAATTAATTAAAAATAGATGGGCAACATCTATACCTATATGTTTTTAAGCATCGTTCACTTCGTTTTCCAGTTTCATGCTCCATTGCAACCCAAAATTATCATCATCATCATCATATTCAATTGACTCGTATTCTTCTAATGGGGTACCTGCGCTCGATAATAAGTCCAAAACTTCGCTTGGGAGATTTAATTTTTTTTGGCTTTGAATCCTTCTCTCTAAATTTACTGAGGAAATTATAGGATCAGAGGTATCCATTGCTCGGTGAAAGACGTCTGTTAAATTTTTTTCCCGACTGGACTTCTGTGCGTGAAATAATCGATCTGTTTTGTAAAATTTATTTCTGGATTCGGCTCCGTCCTCTCCAAAATATCCCACAGGAAGAACAGTGCTTTCGATAATATCGGAAGAATGCACCAGAATCTTGTGCACTGTTGCAGTCATTGATAACCATGGATATTTATCAATTATTAACTCTGCAGTTTTAAAACAGAATTTTTTAAATTTTTCAAGATTTATTGGCAACTGGCATGAGAGACATATCAGCACAGTCCTTAAGTTGCTTATTAGCCTTCTCCGTGATCTTCGACTTTTCTTAGTATATGCTAATGCATAAAACACATGTTTCTACATTTAGCCAACCAATATATTTTCGTCTAAAATCATGTTCATGTGACTTGCATTTCCTTCATTTATCCGCCAAACGGTAACAAAATCTCCTTGATGCATCTATCACAGCTTTAGCCATTTCATCTGAAATGTTGCCACAAAGTTTTGATTTCATAAAACTGACCGCGGCATTTTCCTTGGATGCTTTTGCTCTCTCTGACCTCCACAAATCAAACAACTCCGCATTGCTGAATTTGAGGTTATGATCTATTAATGCAAAGAGAACCAAGTGAAACCAAGTCATTTTGAAACATGCATTAGAACAGGAATTTGTTAATCTACTACACGCAATTTGTCGCAAGGCCGGAATAGGTCGGAATCGTTTTATATACCTTTTTAAAAATTAGATTTAATCACAAATCGACACATGTAAGACGACACGCTTTAACATAAAATTACGAAGACACCACAGCTACTACAAACAAGACACATTACAAAGTACGAAGTACAAACCCCAACGAAAAGATTGCATAGCTAAACTTGGTTTTAAACAGTTTTTTTATCACTTTCAAGATGTTGAGAATCGTTATTAAATTCGCACACTTCAAAACACGTGCTTTCACAAAAACTACCGCCAGGTTTAACAGCTGATTTCGCGAAAGTGGCGCCATCTACGGGAATTTCTGGTACGCAGATGTGTTGGTCACTCTTTTTCTAATCTCGGATGATCTAAAGTAATTAATTTTTTCAACTTTTAAAAAATAGGTTTTGGCCAAAAAAAGTGGTCGGCTGGACCATAGTGCACCCCTGCCGTATCCACACACCATTGCAATCAGCTCTCTTTTAATCTGTTTTACTACTGGTATCGAGTTAACCGCAGTCGGGTGCGTCCGACTGCAACGTTTCTACTTGTTTTACTTGCCCTTGTTTATGATCTGCCTGCAGGAGTGCAAAGCAGCGCCGTCAAACCGGAGCACACTTGACTCCTATCTAATATGTGCGTGCGCACATTAAACAGGCGCAGACATGACGTCTCTATCCTTTCGCTATGACTCACATGTATGTTGCTGTTGTTTTTGGTATTGCAGTTGACCATAACAATGCGAGCGGCTCTATGATTTTACTTGTCCTTGTTTATGATCTGCCTGCAGGAGTGCAAAGCAGCGCCGTCAAACCGGCGCACACTTGACTCCTATCTAATATGTGCGTGCGCACATTAAACAAGCGCAGACATGACGTCTCTATCCTTTCGCTATGACTCACATGTATGGTGTTATCTTTAACAAGGAGGTCAGCTAATGTTCTTGACCTTTGATCTTGATCTACTTCTAGGTGGTGATCCTTGACATCCTGGGCTCTTATCTTGCTACCTAATTAAAAAGGGTCACGCTAATGGAAAAAAGGTGATAAATTTTAATGTAAGAGGGGTGATAAGAAAAGGCGGCATTTCCCTTTGGTTTAGAACCGGCAGTTCCCTACTACTTATTCGTAAATTACAATAAAAAAAAAGTTAAAATAGAAAAATGTGAAGCCAAAAATGTATTAAAAATAAACCAAAAATGCTGCGGATAAAAAATCTAAAAAAATATTGTCACTTGAGTGTTACGTAACGCATAATTGCGTGGGGGGGGGGGGGGGTCAAGATAAACGTTACGTGGCGATACAAGAGGGGGAGGGGGGGTCCAAAATCTTAAAAAATTGCGTTACGTTTGAACGCTTATAAGCTTCTTTGTTTTTCTTATCTGCTTAAGCCTAATCTTACTTTATATTTTGTGCTATATTATCCCTGAGACAGGAAGTCTAGGCTTATCCGGAAGCAATGACTGCTTGTAAAACAAAGCCAAGTATCTGATGGATCTATGTTTATATTAAGCTGTGGATGTTGCTTCGGCTCGAGCTGAATATGAGTAAAAGATAACGGTAAACATTATCATGTTTGTGAGGGCTAATAAGTATAATTCTTGACTGCAATACCGCATTCGCCTAAAACTGTATTGATAGTATTGGAAACTCTTCATTGTTATGCAAACACACTTAATTCAGGTCGATCTGACTGCGGGATGGTTCGCGCACGCACCTTTAAATAAAATAAATATATATATTTTATGGCCAAGTCTCGAAAGGTTTGGCAAGCGAATCGTCTCAAAAGCACTTCAGCTCAATTGTAGTGTGAGCCAACATTGGCAGCGGCAGCGTGCTTATCAGGAGAAATATTAAAAAAGCCAGAGAGCTTGTTACGCAAAGGAGCTGAAATCCTGGCCTGACTTAACAAACAACTTCAAGGACAGAAGCGCGTCGTTAACGTGCAGCTTGTGCAATTATTTGCTGGCTGGCGACGCTGCCTAGACAACCGCAGTTAAGAGGTAGGCCAAAAGTTAAAATCATTAGCCGTGCCAGGCACAAGCCAACTCGAGCAACTCGACTCAGATACCGAAGGTTTGGGTTCTGTACGGAACTGTTTCAGTAGCGTGATATTTGCTGAACGTTACGCTACTTCCGCTTTCCAGGCGCTTTTTCTCTCTCTAAAGGATGACGACTAGCGATGAAATGAGTGCCTTTTGCCACGACCAGATACAAAATCCGTTGTTGTGGTGCGATGAGAAGAAGCGGCTAGTTGAGCGTAAGAACGCCGAGGAGAGTTTACGTATGTGGAGACGACGAAAAGCTGAGGAATGTGCTCGCAAGGAAAAAGATAAACAGGAGGTAAATGTGTTTTTATAAATCCAATTTTATCAATCGATCCTAGGCTCTTTATTTTCAGCCACATTGGTTTTGGTTTGATTATACAGAAGATTATTAAAGTTTGACTGTATAAATTACACTGATATAAACTACTATAGTTGTGTACAACCACTGAAAATTTTTTTAAATATATTCTAAGACAATCTGATTTTTAGTAATTACGATTGAAAGAATATCAACAAACCAAATATGAAAAAAATTAAGGTTAAGCTGAATAGCAAAGAACGTAAACGCAACACATAAGGTAGTAGCGGTTTAAGCCAAAAAAAATTTTGCAAATACGCAAATGTTAAAAGACAAAAAGTGCAAACGTTGATGCAAGTATTAAAACATCTGGTAAGTGGCAAGTTTGCAAAGGGCGGTGAGGGCGTGGTTGGTGTGGGCATGGCTTTCAAATATTTTTGATGCATATCTTTGACACTTGCTCAAAAGCTGTGGCAGGTATACGCATTTCCATTTTTAAAATTTTAGAAGGCTGAGATGGTCGTCTCCTGGTGATTTCAATGCAGGTCTTTTTAATGTGTCATCATTGTATCCTAACAAATTTTTTATAGGACTGGGGCGTCAGAGGTATGCCTGGCATCCAAAGTTTTAATGCAAATCTTTAGAGGAAGTTGCAAATTATCTTCTTACCAGAATTAAAAACTCTGGCTGTTAAATTTTAGGACGTATGTGTGTTTAATCTATTTGCACCCCAAGGTGTATCGACATGTTACTTGATAATTAGGGTATACCGCCCAAAGCTTGACATTTTGTTTAACGAACGCATTCACAAAATATTGGCGAACTAAACTTTCTAGCTTAAAGGGTGTCAAAAATGGTCGCTTTCATATGGACATCCAGACGGACTCCGTGATGGAAATTGCAAACAAACTTAATATACTCTTAACTTTCGGTATTAGAGTTTAATAAGTTGAAAATAAAAGTGTATCGGAAGGCCAAACTATGACAGTTATAGCTAAAAAAGTTTTCTTATGTCTTAGACAACATAATTTAAGCCGAAAACCATAGGAGTAACCCCCTTTTGAACGCAGGACGAAGAAAAATACATTATTTTTCAAATTGCAAAAGTGATATTGCTTATTCGAAACCGAATCAAACAAATAACCGTAAATCGTAACGACGTGCAATAAGTTTTTCGAAACCAAAACAAATCACAGAGTCGGACACATAACACATACCGTTAACATTGTCGACAATTGAAATACTTTAAATCAAACAAGAAGCTAACCACTATCATAATCAAATACCGAAAACACAAGAGCATATAGCTCTACCAAGAAAAATTTTAGGACCACTCTCAGTAAATTTCCCAAGATGAAAAAATCTATATCTCTCTTAGCTTTAGAAAATATTGTCAGCATCCAAATTTTATGACTGACAACTTTCTCGAAAGTTTGAGCCACGCTGTTTAACTTTGGTGTTTAGCTTCCATTGTCAGTTTATTTCACCTCCCAACCTACATCAAGCTCTTTAAAACCTGAAAATTTAAATATGGCAAGACTTCATCCAATTGATCTGCGATGGGCTGCAGTATAACTATGACCACTGCTAATTGATTTTTATACTCGATACCGAAAGTAAAGAGTATATTGGGTTTGTGCAATGTCCGTCATGGTGTCTGTCCGTTTGTCCGTCTGTCCTTCTGTATGAATGCAACTTTTTTCCACACCCTTCAAGTTAGAGACTTGATACTTTGCAAATGTCTTTATCTATGGCATAGTTAATTAAAGTGTCAAGATTGGAGTTCTACGATGACTACGGGGCTGGCAAATCGATAAACTCTATAACGCAAAATCGATGGATCGAGCTATTTCGCAAAGGCCTTACAGCTAGAACTAGCAAATTTAGGGTTTTAGGGGTTACAGTTTTTGAGCTAGAGCCACCAAATTTTGTGCCAAGACAGGGGATTACAACCCTAAAAAAATACATAAAAATTTTGGATGCCACGCCAATCCAAACTGCCCAAGCTGTTCCAAACCGGCCCAATGCTTCATTAAAAACGGGTATTTTTCAAAGTGTTAAAGCTAGAGTCACCAAATTTGGTAGGGAGATAACTGTTAATGACCTTCAAAAATTGCATCAAAGTTTTGGATCCACACCCCCTCCCTTTTGAAATCAAAAGCGCCTATTTTTTCCACAGCTTTTGAGCTAGAGCCGCCAAATTTGCTGCCAAGATAGGTGATGAAGAAACCCAAAATATTTGGATGGCGCCGCCCACCCATACCGCCCCCAGCCCCCCTTCAACCATATTCTACTAACTTTGAGCTAGAGTCACCAAATTCGGTATGAGGATAGCAATTGACATGATACATAGATCTTCAGCAAAAATTTTGATGCCACCTCCATAACGTCCCCGCCCCTACCTTTAACAAACTTTGAGCTAGAGTCACCAAATTTGGAAGGACGATAGCTTTTTGGCATCCCCATCTGCACCAGACAGTCTTTGAGGCAGCGTACACCCCTGCGGTATCCGCACCCCATTGCAATCAGGTCTCTTTTAATTTGTTTTATTACTGGAATCGAGTATACCGCAATCGGGTGCATCCGACTGCATTGTTTCTACTTTTTTTTTTTCTTTTGGGTAGAAAAATAAATTATACCTACTGTTATTATTTATAAAAAATTACATTAAACTCATATGAAAATTGTTATACAACTAAGTCTAAAGGCTAACTAATGCTAAATATTTACAAAAGTGTCTAGTAGAGTTACCTTAGTCTTTTTCTCACTGGCCGACGTGCGATAGGGTTTTAATATTTTTCTTATCCCTGTATGTACTGTCACTGCAGCACATATTCGAGGTGCAGCACAGCCGAACAAAATTTTTTAGTTTTTTATATTCTAGACTGTGCAAGCGCAAAAGCGAATAGCATGTGTATCTGCACAAAAAAATGCAGCTCGAATACAAGAGAAAGAGATTTTACTGCCAATTGCAATATCTTGTAATTCTATTATCCTTGCTTATAGTCTTTTACTCGCTAGGAGCTAATTCATTTTGCCGAGATTATAAACTTCATAAGCTGTTGCAGATCATGTTGACCGTTTCATGCATTTTATATTTTCATTAGCTACCAGGTAAAATAAACTGGAGCATTTGGAAATGCATATCTCTATTAAATGCAATCTTTCGTATCCATAAAGTCCGCTTGCAGGTTCGCAAACTGACAATCACAGACCTTAGCTTTGATGGTATGGACGGCAGAGTTGCAACTACGTGTATAAATGCTGCCAAAACAATATTTTCTAAACCTAGAACACCAGAACATCTTGTTGAGTAAGTTTGCGTCACACTTTCTCAAAACTTTTTGTTATAAAATTTTTCGAAAAGTTATCGGAGATTGATGCTTTCCGAAGATAATCAATTTTCTTTTTGTCAAGAACAATATCATCGGTTGGTACAACACGTCCTTGAAGCATTTAAAATGCAGTATGGCTCTGCGGTGTTGTTGGTAGTTCATTCCGTTTGGCATATTGGTTTATTATTTTAACAAGAGGCACTTTTACCATTCGCACTGTATTTGCTTCGTAAGTCATTCCGGACTGGCTGCTCATTTGTTGGTGAAGTTAGGGGAGAACAATTAAATGTCTGCCCCATTGGAGCAGGTGTTCCTTAGGCTAGTCTCCATGGTCCATTCTTATGCACGTTTCAGATTTGTTTATTCCAGTAGAAGAAAACACATTACTACATTACTTACGTACTCTGATGACATTGTTTTTCTTGCCGTCTCCTCTAGCGCTAGTACTGCAATAGGGGGAACGGGGTGAAAAGCTAGATAAGAAGCTTATCTGCTACAAGCACATCCAGATTATGACAGCAAAGTGAAGATCGATAAAGAGAAAACTCAATCGGATGCGAAAGAAGTTAAGCAAACTCAACTTGAGTAACAAGCTTTTGTTATAACAAGTAGAAACGTTGCAGTCGGACGCACCCGACGGCGGTATACTCGATACCAGTAGTAAAACAGATTAAAAGAGAGCTGATTGCAATGGTGTGTGGATACGGCAGGGGTGTAGGCTGCCTCAAAGATTGTCTGGTGCAGATGGGGATGCCAAAAAGCTATCTTCTAGCTCAAAGTTAGAAGCATACGGTGGATGGTAGGCTGGGTGAGGTATGGGGGGGGGGGGGGGCTTGGCATCAAAATTTTAGCTGAAGATCTGTGTATGATGTCACTTGCTATCCTCATACCAAATTTGGTGACTCTAGCTCAAAAATAGAAAATTTTGGGGAAGGGGGGCTTGGGCTGGTAAGGGGGGGCGTGGCATCCAAACTTTTGCTCCAGATCTATTTATGATGTCAATAGCTATCCTCAAACCGAATTTGGTGATTCTAGCTCAAAGTTAGTAAAATATGGTAGAAGGGGGGCTGGGTGCTAGGGGCTGGTATGGGGGGCGTGGCGTCCAAAGTTTAGCTGCAGATCTATTTATGATTTTAATCGCTATCCTCATACCAAATTTGGTGACTCTAGCTCAAAGTTAGTAGAATATGGTGGAAGGGGGCTGGGGGCGGTATGGGTGGCGGGCGCCATCCACTTTTTTTGGTTTTCTTCATCACCTATCTTGGCACCAAATTTGGCGGCTCTAGCTCAAAAAATGTGGAAAATATAGTCGTTTTTGATTTCAAAATGCAGGGGGCTCGGAACGGGGGGGCGTGGCTCCAAAACTTTGATGCAGTTTTTTGGAGATCGTTAATAGCTATCTTCCTACCAAATTTGGTGACTATAGCCTTAACGCTTTGGAAAATACACGCATTCCCGTTTTTAGTGAAGCATTGGGGCGGTTTGGGGCAGCTTGGACAGTATGGATTGGCGTGGCATCCAAAGTTTTTATGCATTTGTTTTGGGGCTATAATCACCTATTTTGGCACAAAATTTGGTGGCTCTTACTTAAAAACTGTAAAAGATATAAGCATTTCTGTTTTTAAACTGTGGGGGGCTGGGAGCGGAATGTATGGATGGGGCTCCAAAACTTTGATGCCGTTTTTGGGGGGTCGTTACCAGTTATCTAACTACCAAATTTTGTGACTCTAGCTCAAACTCTATGGAAGATACACGCACTACCGTTTTTAGCGTAGCGTTGGGGTGGTTGAGGGCGGATAGGGCAGTATAGATGAGCGTGGCATCCAAAGTTTTTATGAATTGGGTTCGAGATCGTTACCACCTATCTTGGTACCAAATTTGGAGGGTCTAGCTCAAAAACTGTAGTAGGGCATTTTTAGTGTTCAACTGCGGGGGGGCTGGGGGCGGTATGGGTCGGCGTGGCTCCAAAATTTTTGATGCAGTTTTTTGAAGATTGTTAGTAGCTATTTTCTCCCCAAATTTGGTAGTTCTAGCTGTAAGGGCTTGCGAAATAGCTGGATCTATCGATTTTGCGTTATCGAGTTTATCGATTTGCCAGCCCCCTAGTTATCGTAGAACTCCAATCTGAACAATGCAATGGGCATTTTTGCAAAATTTGTAATTAAAGCGGTGCGAATTCTATTCAATAAAATTCCAAAACATTTATTTGATGCTTTATAGCTTTTTGGCAACAGCAATACTAGAAGGTACAATAACTAGCTTTACAATCATGTCAGTCTTTTTGCAAACAAAAAAAGGTCAAACACAAGAAGCAGAAGATAGAAGGAAACGTCTAAACACAAGTGATCTCTGCAAGTCAGAGTATGGGTAGGCGAGGCATTCAAAGTTTTGATGAAGTTTTATGGGTTTTACTAGCTTTCTTCCTACCACATTTGCTTACTTTAGCTATAAGGGTGAGCGTTTTAATTGAAAAATTTAGTATAAGCTGAACACATAGTTTTTGACTTTTGAAAATTTGTGTAACAAACAAATAGAAGTATCTTCGTAAATTTATGTATCAGTCTGCCTTTTGGCTCGAGATTTCAAAGACTATAAGAGCTAGAGACTTCTGATTTGAAATATAAGAAACTTTTGACAACAATCTGCCCATATTGAAAATAACTAAATTCCGTAATAATTTGCCATGGCTATGACATTTTACATGTCTATGTGTCGCACAATTAGTCAGAAACCTTACAAAAAAGTAATATTTGGTTGAACAATTCGAAACGGGACGTATTGTCGTTCACTGTTGTCCAGAAGGTAGTGTGCTAGAACTTTGGTTTGGAATGTTTGTAGAGTTCACATACTAGAGCTAGCAGTCGTACCCCAGATTTGAATTCCTTGTATCCGTTTAAAATAATGAATTTCTTTTCGTATATTTAACTGTTTGTATTTCTAATTTTAATGATTTTAGGCATATGGTAGGAAATTATAAATAAAAATGTGTATAATTTTTGAGTTGCTAGCTTTTAAAGTTGAGTTCAAAGACCTTTAAGCAAGTTTTGTGACTTGGCCAGAAGTTAGTTCAACAAACAATTTGGCAAATTTGCTTTGCCAATACGTACTAGTTAAGACCATTAGCAATCCAGTGGTATGGAGAGTCTTAGAATTTCGCGTGTTAACAATGTTGAAGCCAAATAAAATTCGTTCGAGGAAAATATAAAGTGGGTGAATATAAAACAAGTGCGCTCAACATTGCAACTATAACAACAACCTACAAACAATGACGAAAAAAATTTGATATTGATCGACATGGTGCTGTGAGTTATTATGGAATACGGGAAAAAGCGAAACGTAATGTTACTATCTATTGATTTTTGCAGTATTACGAATTGTTTCTCGAACACTGCCCCTGGGGAAGGCCTGGTGGGGGGGCTCCCAACGCTGAGGTGCGACGAAAGGATATAACTGCAGCTGGATTACATTCCACACCAACAGTTGTAAGATATGTGCTATGGTGCCATAATTATCTGAATCGGAAAATTTTTATAATGCGTACCATCCAATCTTCTTTTCGCTTTCAACATCTGCAGGCTACAGCGCATCGCATCAACCCTCTGCAGCCATGTCGCTACAATGACTACATAACCATGCAAAAAAACTGCCACAAAAATCCACTGGCCACGTACCACTATCATCATCACCATTTGCTTGCTCCGGGCGGTCATTTAAAACATGACCATTCGATTCATCACCCGCAGGAAAGTGGACCACGGAGCAGCACTGTAACCATCTGTGAGCGAGAGCACCCGCTGAAGGGAAGCGTAAGCCAGGCCTACAATGTGAACAATGAAAGTCTGCAAATCGATCTTAAAGAGCACCCATCAATGTCATATCGCAGCAAAGGACACTTAGACATTGAACTGAGCTATAAACCCTCTCCGCCATGCAAGGGAAAGCCAGTGATCGAAAAGATTGTTGTCAACAACAAAAGCCAACACCTGGTGCATGAGAAATTTGCCTGCCAAAAGAAAAAACTACAGGCCAAGTGCGAGAAGTCGGTGAGCGGCAGTTACTTTTCACAAGGGGTGAAGCTTTTCTAATCATATTATCATTTGACATTTTCAGCCCTTTAAAGATCCCTGGGGCAAGGCCGGTCCAGGAGGCAAGCCCTGGCGTAGACCAAAAGAAGTAGGCAGCACTTTTTTGAAATCGCTGGTAGGATTAATTTCAATAAGTATTGTAATTGTATACACATTACATTAATATAAAGGGCTGGACAAATAAGGAAATGCTAAAAGATTTGGACCAGGATAATCCCGTTACTCCCGCTGAAAAAAACACATTTCGCAAAACGAAAGGCGGGAAGACGATCATGCTTCAACGCTGTTGCGAGGCTTGCACCTGCACTTGCCCCGCCATAAACTGTTCTAGTCCATTGAAACCCTCTAGAAAAATTTCGGCAGAAGCTTCACCTGTTTCCAAATGTGAAAATCGTTCGCCACCCGTAGAGGGCAAGCCCCTTAAGCTTTCTACACGACTGATACGTGGCCAATTTACAGGCAGTAACGGCCGCAACACTGGCACTAAGGATGCGATCTTGGAGAGCGGAGGATGTGGCGTTGAGCTGGTGCCATTGCTGGCCCGTAGGCGTGGCTTACACAGGCCTATAAGCCTATCCAGTACGGATGTGACGAAGAGGACGCCATCGCATGATAGGTACGCCTACCCACAACCCAAGCACAAGCCAAAGCCCAATAAAGAGCAGAACATCAACAATATCATCAAAAACATTAGTCACATGAAGCGACATTCGAACAACTTAAATTGTAAGCTGCAACGTTGCAATTGCGGCCGCCTTGCAGCCACGCCACCTCCCCATACGCCCACCTGCTGCCTTAAGCGGCTCACCCTGCACATACGTTAGTCTAACTCAAATTTAATCTATCAATATGTGTGTCTCTTTTATTCTTTTGACTTTGGCAACCAAATACGTATTTTTATCTGTTATTGTATCTCTCTCTCTCTTGGTGCCGGTATTTACTTTTGCACCTGCATCAATATTACTGTTACCGTTTCTCATTTGCTTGCTCTGCGAAAACACATATCTTAAATCTGAGGTCAGCTTACAAAGTCTACAGCAGTTTAATCAACAAGATTTTATACTTATAGAGGGTTCAAACAGCCATATTCCAACCAACCTAACATTTCTGGAATCTGGCGATTTTACTCTCTCGGAGGACTGCCCTTTGTTGCTTCGTGAATTGTGGGCGAATTCGATGTCATTCGTCTTGCTGGGTTCGCTACAATATGAGCTGCCGTAGCACAGCCGACCCAGCCGTACTGTGTGTGTGAGCGCGATCGCTGCGCGCAGTAGCTTCTGAAATCGGCAGCGATCGCGCTCACACACACAGTACGGCATCGAATTCGCCCACAATTCACGAAGCAACAAACGGCAGTTCTCCGAGAGAGTAAAATCGCCAGATTCCAGAAATGTTAGGTTGGTTGGAATCATGGTGAAACAATTATAAGGTGTTCTATTCCGCTGTGGCGGGGTACTTAGGTTTCGAAGAGAGCAGTAGGCGAGAGAGAAATAAGAAAGAGACAGCTATGACTTCATATACCGCACTGCTCTTGCTAGTGTTATTGTTAGCTGCAGCAAATGAAAGAATTTGAAATTAAAATTATAAAACAAATTTGTTGTCGGAATAAATTTTTTAAATAACAACAACAATATTGTCTCGACATTTTCAAATATAAAATCAACGAATTTTCCGCAACACAACTGCTCACTTCAAAGTATCAATGCATACTGACAAAAACTAAGTACCCCGAAAGAGAGCAGGAATGCGGAATAGAACACCTTATAATTGTTTCACCATGGTTGGAATATAGCGGTTTGAACCCTCTATAAGTATAAAATCTTGTTGGTTTAATTCAGTTTGATATCATCGCGACATCTTTGTGTTTTTTCAAAGTTTCTACTTTTTCTGACTCATTTAGCAATAATATATCAATTGTAACACAAGTAAAAGTGTAGCAATCAAAAGAGAAAACCCAACACACACCAAACTAAACAACCAACAATATCCAAAAAATTATTCAAATCTTCTATGTATATTTCCGTGAAAATCGAATCCAAAAAATGTAACAAAATGAAACGAAACCAATTCGAAACTCGTTTAAAAAACAAATGCTGCTGTCCACATAACCTACTGTTACCATAATAACAATCTTCGACGTCAAATGTTACATCAACACATTCTACTATGGCCATTAAATGCAGAATACAAACGGCCGCCGATATGCGCTACCTGCACGATTTAAATGTGCAAATTTCACAGAAACGGCGCTCCGTCAGTGTTTCCAGGCAGATGGACCGTGACTTGTGTAATCAACATTTCAACACATTCGAAACATTTTGGGGTCGACCCGGACATGGCGCACCTTTGTGCAATAAGATAAACAAATTAAAATTGGATGAGTTGCTTTACGGCGGCGCCTCTGAAATATCGTAAGCTGTACATAAGGCTGTCGATTCTAATTCGGCGCGCTTTTGTTTGATGCAAATCGTTTGCCTGAATTTAAGTAATACCGTTTTTGACGCCGAGGGCAAGCTAAGGTTCTATCCTTCTATGCAGGAAATTTTGAATTCAAAGTTTTGTCAACTTGCTTTTTTGGCAAGTTGTGCAAAGCTTTTTATTAATCGGCAGGTCCGATTTATACAACATTTTTAGATATTCTAAGAACTAATTTATTAATAATAATATTATTAAACAATGATAAAATATTGTGAAAATGAATTATGTGTATAAACAATAAAACATACACGCCATTAAAGTTTCTTAAATTACAATCATCAAACAGTGACTCAGAAAATGTCTGTAAAGGAAATTAATACTCTAAAGCTCGGGAATTTGAGCTAAATAGACCTAACCATTGATCTCATCTTAAACGTGGTATATACGATTTTAAATTGCAGGAATGTTTTATTTTTATACTCGATATGGAAGGTAAAGAGTCAAATATGTGCTAAGTTTTTCTGACCAGTGTGTATCATTCAAAATTTAAACGAGCATATAATTTCTTCAGGGAATCTGATTTATTTAAAACAAAATCAAAAGTAAAATATTCCTTTCATTAATAAATACAAGCACAACAATTTGACTGGCTCACAATATTTTAGTTTTCATTGGTATATATAATTATATGAAATTTTGGCATTTTGACGCCTTTTGCAAGCTTTCTCTATTTATTTTAATTTATACCGCGATTTGGCCAGCGTCTCTTTTGTTATATGTTTTACTTGTTCAGAGCTCACACAAAAGTGGTGAAACTATGCAAAATGGACGAACCCTTAAAATGTATGTGTATAAATTATTTAAATGTTCGCAATAGTTCCGTTCTCAGCTATTGACAACGCGCTATTAGATTATTATGAGCTGTAAACAGTTGCGCTTTACTGGTTTTGTGCCTACTGTGCCTCGAACTTTGACAGAACAACCAGACCAGATAGGTTCACAGCTCAACCGATCGGGCACAATCACAGCCTATCCGTTATTGTTTTTGACCCTGACAAGGTCCGGTAAGTTATCAAATCCGAATTTTCAGCTTTGCTGCAGCATAGCATCAAAGAAATTGTAACACCACCTGTCGACGTGTTCAGAGCTAGCTGATCCCAAGTCATAAGTACCGAAAAGTTTCTCATTTATCTTTTCATGGGCCATGGAAGGTTAAGCGGAAGTGCACAACTGTACTGGCTAGCAGTCTGTTTCCGCCCCTGCCTGGCCGAGTGCGGAGTGGCTTTTTGGCAACACCAATACTAGAAGGTACAATAACTAGCTTTACAATCATGTCAGACCTTTTGCAAACAAAACAAGTACAAACGTTGCAGTCACCCGACTGCGGTATACTCGATACCAGTAGTAAAACAGATTAAAAGAGAGCTGATTGCAATGGTGTGTGGATACGGCAGGGGTGTATGCTGCTGCAGGGGTGTATGCTGCCTCAAAGATTGTCTGGTGCAGATGGGGATGCCAAAAAGCTATATTCCTTCCAAATTTGGTGACTCTAGCTCAAAATTTGTTAAAGGTAGGGGCTGGGGCGGTATGGGGGCGTGGCACCAAAATTTTTGATACAGATCTATGTATCATGTCAATAGCTATCCTCAAACCGAATTTGGAGACTTTAGCTCAAACTTAGTAGAATATGGTGGAAGGGGGCTGGGGTCTGGGGGCTGGTATGGGGGGCGTGGCGTCCAAAGTTTAGCTGCAGATCTATTTATGATGTTAATTGCTATCCTCATACCAAATTTGGTGACTCTAGCTCAAAGTTAGTAGAATATGGTGGAAGGGGGGCTGGGGGCTGGTATGGGGGGCGTGGCGTCCAAAGTTTTGCTGTAGATCTATTTATGATGTTAATTGCTATCTTCATACCAAGTTTGGTGACTCTAGCTCAAAGTTAGTAGAATATGGTGAAGGGGGGGCTGGGGGCGGTATGGGTGGGGGCCGCCATCCAAAATTTTTGGGTTTCTTCATCACCAATCTTGGCATCAAATTTGGCGTCTCTAGCTCAAAAAATGTGGAAAATATAGGCGTTTTTGATTTCAAAATGCAGGGGGCTAGGGAACGGGGGGGCGTGGCTCCAAAACTTTGATGCAGTTTTTGGAAGATTGTTAATAGCTATTTTCCTACCAAATTTGGTGACTCTAGCCTTAACGCTTTGGAAAATACACGCATTCCCGTTTTTAGTGAAGCATTGGGGCGGTTTGGGGCAGCTTGGGCAGTATGGATTGGCGTGGTATCCAAAGTTTTTATGAATTTTTTGGGGGGTTATAATCACCTATTTTGGCACAAAATTTGGTGGCTCTAACTCAAAAACTGTAAAAGATATAAGCATTTCTGTTTTTAAACTGCGAGGGTGCTGGGGGCGGAATGGGTGGGTGGGGCTCCAAAACTTTGATGCAGGTTTTGGGGGATCGTTACCAGTTATCTACCTACCAAATTTTGTGACTCTAGCTCAAACACTATGGAAGATACACGCACTACCGTTTTTAGCGAAGCGTTGGGGTGGTTGAGGGCGGATAGGGCAGTATAGATGGGCGTGGCATCCAAAGTTTTTATGAATTTGGTTGGAGATCGTCAATACCTATCTTGGCACCAAATTTGGTGGGTCTAGCTCAAAAACTGTAGAAGATATAGGCATTTTTAGTGTTAAACTGCGGGGTGGCTGGGGGCGGAATGGGTGGGCGTGGCTCCAAAATTTTTGATGCAGTTTTTTGGGGATTGTTAGTAGCTATTTTCTCCCCAAATTTGGTAGTTCTAGCTGTAAGGGCTTGCGAAATAGCTGGATCTATCGATTATGCGTTATCGAGCTTATCGATTTGCCAGCCCCCTAGTTATCGTAGAACTCCAATCTTGACACTTTAATTTACTATGCCATAGATAAAGGGGTTTGCAAAGTTTGAAGTCTCTAACTTGAACGGTGTGGAAAAAAGTTGCGAACATACAGACGGACAGACGGACAGACGGACGGACGGACAGACAGCATGACGGACATTGCACAAACCCAATATACTCTTTACCTTCGGTATCGAGTATAAAAAGGTCAAACACAAGAAGCAGAAGATAGAAGGAAACGTCTAAACACAAGTGATCTCTGCAAGTCAGAGTATGGGTAGGCGAGGCATTCAAAGTTTTGATGAAGTTTTATGGGTTTTACTAGTAGCTTTCTTCCTACCATATTTGCTTACTTAAGCTATAAGGGTGAGCGTTTTAATTGAAAAATTTAGTATAAGCTGAACACATAGTTTTTGACTTTTGAAAATTTGTGTAACAAACAAATAGAAGTATCTTCGAAAATTTATGTATCAGTCTGCCTTTTAGCTCGAGATTTCAAAGACTATAAGAGCTAGAGACTTCTGATTTGAAATATAAGAAACTTTTGACAACAATCTGCCCATATTGAAAATAACTAAATTCCGTAATAATTTGCCATGGCTATGACATTTTACATGTCTATGTGTCGCACAATTAGTCAGAAACCTTACAAAAAAGTAATATTTGGTTGAACAATTCGAAACGGGACGTATTGTCGTTCACTGTTGTCCAGAAGGTAGTGTGCTATATACCGTCAGCTGAATTCTTTCATTGTCCCTTTAACAGTGGTGTCCCAATTTGCGGTGAAGGACAATGTCTCTCACATAGACTACAGTGCGGAGAACTTTGGTTTGGAATGTTTGTAGAGTTCACATACTAGAGCTAGCAGTCGTACCCCAGATTTGAATTCCATATATCCGTTTAAAATAATGAATATCTTTTCGTATATTTAACTGTTTGTATTTCTAATTTTAATGATTTTAGGCATATGGTAGGAAATTATAAATAAAAATGTGTATAATTTTTGAGTTGCTAGCTTTTAAAGTTGAGTTCAAAGACCTTTAAGCAAGTTTTGTGACTTGGCCAGAAGTTAGTTCAACAAACAATTTGGCAAATTTGCTTTGCCAATACGTACTAGTTAAGACCATTAGCAATCCAGTGGTATGGAGAGTCTTAGAATTTCGCGTGTTAACAATGTTGAAGCCAAATAAAATTCGTTCGAGGAAAATATAAAGTGGGTGAATATAAAACAAGTGCGCTCAACATTGCAACTATAACAACAACCTACAAACAATGACGAAAAAAATTTGATATTGATCGACATGGTGCTGTGAGTTATTATGGAACACGGGAAAAAGCGAAACGTAATGTTACTATCTATTGATTTTTGCAGTATTACGAATTGTTTCTCGAACACTGCCCCTGGGGAAGGCCTGGTGGGGGAAAGGATATAACTGCAGCTGGATTACATTCCACACCAACAGTTGTAAGATATGTGCTATGGTGCCATAATTATCTGAATCGGAAAATTTTTATAATGCGTACCATCCAATCTTCTTTTCGCTTTCAACATCTGCAGGCTACAGCGCATCGCATCAACCCTCTGCAGCCATGTCGCTACAATGACTACATAACCATGCAAAAAAACTGCCACAAAAATCCACTGGCCACGTACCACTATCATCATCACCATTTGCTTGCTCCGGGCGGTCATTTAAAACATGACCATTCGATTCATCACCCGCAGGAAAGTGGACCACGGAGCAGCACTGTAACCATCTGTGAGCGAGAGCACCCGCTGAAGGGAAGCGTAAGCCAGGCCTACAATGTGAACAATGAAAGTCTGCAAATCGATCTTAAAGAGCACCCATCAATGTCATATCGCAGCAAAGGACACTTAGACATTGAACTGAGCTATAAACCCTCTCCGCCATGCAAGGGAAAGCCAGTGATCGAAAAGATTGTTGTCAACAACAAAAGCCAACACCTGGTGCATGAGAAATTTGCCTGCCAAAAGAAAAAACTACAGGCCAAGTGCGAGAAGTCGGTGAGCGGCAGTTACTTTTCACAAGGGGTGAAGCTTTTCTAATCATATTATCATTTGACATTTTCAGCCCTTTAAAGATCCCTGGGGCAAGGCCGGTCCAGGAGGCAAGCCCTGGCGTAGTCCAAAAGAAGTAGGCAGCACTTTTTTGAAATCGCTGGTAGGATTAATTTCAATAAGTATTGTAATTGTATACACATTACATTAATATAAAGGGCTGGACAAATAAGGAAATGCTAAAAGATTTGGACCAGGATAATCCCGTTACTCCCGCTGAAAAAAACACATTTCGCAAAACGAAAGGCGGGAAGACGATCATGCTTCAACGCTGTTGCGAGGCTTGCACCTGCACTTGCCCCGCCATAAACTGTTCTAGTCCATTGAAACCCTCTAGAAAAATTTCGGCAGAAGCTTCACCTGTTTCCAAATGTGAAAATCGTTCGCCACCCGTAGAGGGCAAGCCCCTTAAGCTTTCTACACGACTGATACGTGGCCAATTTACAGGCAGTAACGGCCGCAACACTGGCACTAAGGATGCGATCTTGGAGAGCGGAGGATGTGGCGTTGAGCTGGTGCCATTGCTGGCCCGTAGGCGTGGCTTACACAGGCCTATAAGCCTATCCAGTACGGATGTGACGAAGAGGACGCCATCGCATGATAGGTACGCCTACCCACAACCCAAGCACAAGCCAAAGCCCAATAAAGAGCAGAACATCAACAATATCATCAAAAACATTAGTCACATGAAGCGACATTCGAACAACTTAAATTGTAAGCTGCAACGTTGCAATTGCGGCCGCCTTGCAGCCACGCCACCTCCCCATACGCCCACCTGCTGCCTTAAGCGGCTCACCCTGCACATACGTTAGTCTAACTCAAATTTAATCTATCAATATGTGTGTCTCTTTTATTCTTTTGACTTTGGCAACCAAATACGTATTTTTATCTGTTATTGTATCTCTCTCTCTTGGTGCCGGTATTTACTTTTGCACCTGCATCAATATTACTGTTACCGTTTCTCATTTGCTTGCTCTGCGAAAACACATATCTTAAATCTGAGGTCAGCTTACAAAGTCTACAGCAGTTTAATCAACAAGATTTTATACTTATAGAGGGTTCAAACAGCCATATTCCAACCAACCTAACATTTCTGGAATCTGATGATTTTACTCTCTCGGAGGACTGCCCTTTGTTGCTTCGTGAATTGTGGGCGAATTCGATGTCATTCGTCTTGCTGGGTTCGCTACAATATGAGCTGCCGTAGCACAGCCGACCCAGCCGTACTGTGTGTGTGAGCGCGATCGCTGCGCGCAGTAGCTTCTGAAATCGGCAGCGATCGCGCTCACACACACAGTACGGCATCGAATTCGCCCACAATTCACGAAGCAACAAACGGCAGTTCTCCGAGAGAGTAAAATCGCCAGATTCCAGAAATGTTAGGTTGGTTGGAATCATGGTGAAACAATTATAAGGTGTTCTATTCCGCTGTGGCGGGGTACTTAGGTTTCGAAGAGAGCAGTAGGCGAGAGAGAAATAAGAAAGAGACAGCTATGACTTCATATACCGCACTGCTCTTGCTAGTGTTATTGTTAGCTGCAGCAAATGAAAGAATTTGAAATTAAAATTATAAAACAAATTTGTTGTCGGAATAAATTTTTTAAATAACAACAACAATATTGTCTCGACATTTTCAAATATAAAATCAACGAATTTTCCGCAACACAACTGCTCACTTCAAAGTATCAATGCATACTGACAAAAACTAAGTACCCCGAAAGAGAGCAGGAATGCGGAATAGAACACCTTATAATTGTTTCACCATGGTTGGAATATAGCGGTTTGAACCCTCTATAAGTATAAAATCTTGTTGGTTTAATTCAGTTTGATATCATCGCGACATCTTTGTGTTTTTTCAAAGTTTCTACTTTTTCTGACTCATTTAGCAATAATATATCAATTGTAACACAAGTAAAAGTGTAGCAATCAAAAGAGAAAACCCAACACACACCAAACTAAACAACCAACAATATCCAAAAAATTATTCAAATCTTCTATGTATATTTCCGTGAAAATCGAATCCAAAAAATGTAACAAAATGAAACGAAACCAATTCGAAACTCGTTTAAAAAACAAATGCTGCTGTCCACATAACCTACTGTTACCATAATAACAATCTTCGACGTCAAATGTTACATCAACACATTCTACTATGGCCATTAAATGCAGAATACAAACGGCCGCCGATATGCGCTACCTGCACGATTTAAATGTGCAAATTTCACAGAAACGGCGCTCCGTCAGTGTTTCCAGGCAGATGGACCGTGACTTGTGTAATCAACATTTCAACACATTCGAAACATTTTGGGGTCGACCCGGACATGGCGCACCTTTGTGCAATAAGATAAACAAATTAAAATTGGATGAGTTGCTTTACGGCGGCGCCTCTGAAATATCGTAAGCTGTACATAAGGCTGTCGATTCTAATTCGGCGCGCTTTTGTTTGATGCAAATCGTTTGCCTGAATTTAAGTAATACCGTTTTTGACGCCGAGGGCAAGCTAAGGTTCTATCCTTCTATGCAGGAAATTTTGAATTCAAAGTTTTGTCAACTTGCTTTTTTGGCAAGTTGTGCAAAGCTTTTTATTAATCGGCAGGTCCGATTTATACAATATTTTAGATATTCTAAGAACTAATTTATTAATAATAATATTATTAAACAATGATAAAATATTGTGAAAATGAATTATGTGTACAAACAAAGTTTGTTTCTTAAATTACAATCATCAAACAGTGACTCAGAAAATGTCTGTAAAGGAAATTAATACTCTAAAGCTCGGGGGGAATTTGAGCTAAATAGACCTAACCATTGATCTCATCTTAAACGTGGTATATACGATTATAAATTGCAGGAATGTTTTATTTTTATACTCGATATGGAAGGTAAAGAGTCAAATATGTGCTAAGTTCAGTCTCAAATCTGCATTCGAAGTGACCGGTTGTACGATAAGAAACGTCTGCACCATTTGATCTCTTCTTCACTCTCTCACTTTCTACGCTCTCGTTGGCGCTTATCTTGATTTCAATTTAACTGTAAACAAATTTGTGCGCAAAGAATAGAAAAACAAATTGCAATGAACAGTCTTTTTAAAGACTAAACATGGGAGAGGGGGACCCCTCTCATCGCCCGATGGCAAACGAGACAGTTCTTATGACCCCAGGCCAAGTAAAACAAGTAGAAACGTTGCAGTCGGACGCACCCGACTGCGGTATACTCGATACCAGTAGTAAAACAGATTAAAAGAGAGCTGATTGCAATGGTGTGTGGATACGGCAGGGGTGTATGCTGCTGCAGGGGTGTATGCTGCCTCAAAGATTGTCTGGTGCAGATGGGGATGCCAAAAAGCTATCTTCCTTCCAAATTTGGTGATTCTAGCTCAAAGTTAGAAGAATATGGTGGATGGTAGGCTTGGTGAGGTAAGGTGGGGGGGAGGCTTGGCATCAAAATTTTAGCTGAAGATCTGTGTATGATGTCAATTGCTATCCTCATACCAAATTTGGTCACTCTAGCTCAAAAATAGTAAAATTTGGTAGAAGGGGGGCTGGGTGCTGGGGGCTGGTATGGGGGGGCGTGGCGTCCAAAGTTTTGCTGCAGATCTGTTTATGATGTTAATTGCTATCCTCATACCAAATTTGGTGGCTCTAGCTCAAAGTTAGTAGAATATGGTGGACGGGTGGCTGGGGGCGGTATGGGTGGGGGGCGCCATCCACTTTTTTTGGGTTTCTTCATCACCTACCTTGGCCCCAAATTTGGCGGCTCTAGCTCAAAAAATGTGGAAAATATAGGCGTTTTTGATTTCAAAATGCAGGGCGCTCGGGATCAGGGGGGGCGTGGCTCCAAAACTTTCATGCAGTTTTTTGGGGATTGTTATTAGCTATGATCCTACCAAATTTGGTGACTCTAGCCTTAACGCTTTGGAAAATACACGCATTCCCGTTTTTAGTGAAGCATTGGGGCGGTTTGGGGCAGCTTGGTCAGTATGGATTGGCGTGGCATCCAAAGTTTTAATGCATTTATTTTGGGACTATAATCACCTATTTTGGCACAAAATTTGGTGGCTCTAACTCAAAAACTGTAAAAGATATAAGCATTTCTGTTTTTAAACTGCGGGGGGCTGGGGGCGGAATGGGTGGGTGGGGCTCCAAAACTTTGATGCAGTTTTTGGGGGGTCGTAACCAGTTATCTAACTACCAAATTTTGTGACTCTAGCTCAAACACTATGGAAGATACACGCACTACCTTTTTTAGCGTAGCGTTGGGGTGGTTGAGGGCGGATAGGGCAGTATAGATGAGCGTGGCATCCAAAGTTTTTATGAATTGGGTTCGAGATCGTTACCACCTATCTTGGTACCAAATTTGGAGGGTCTAGCTCAAAAACTGTAGTAGATATGGGCATTTTTAGTGTTAAACTGCGGGGGGGCTGGGGGCGGTAAGGGTGGGCGTGGCTCCAAATTTTTTGATGCAGTTTTTTGACGATTGTTAGTAGCTACTTTCTCCCCAAATTTGGTAGTTCTAGCTGTAAGGGCTTGCGAAATAGCTGGATCTATCGATTTTGCGTTATCGAGTTTATCGATTTGCCAGCCCCCTACTTATCGTAGAACTCCAATCTTGACACTTTAATTTACTTTGCCATAGATAAAGACATTTGTAAAGTTTCAAGTCTCTAGCTTGAAGGGTGTGGACAAAAGTTGCGTTCATACAGACGGACAGACGGACAGACACCATGACGGACATTGCACAAACCCCATATACTCTTTACCTTCGGTATCGAGAATAAACATTAACTTCGCCTGGGCCCAAATACATAGTGATCACCCGGAACGATGAAAACGACAAACAATTCAAGCTTTCACCATTTGCAGTTAAGAAGATTATTGATTACAATTACGGAGGCGAGGTAGACTCTTGCAAGAGATTAAAAAGCGGTGACTTGTTAGTGAAAACAAAGAATTTGCTACAAGCCAACAAACTCCTAAAGATGACCCATTTCACCAACAATATGCCAGTAACCACCTCCGAACACCTTTCTCTAAACTATAGTAAGGGAGTTATCTACTCAAATGAGCTGCGTGACGTCGGGGAAGAGGAGATTCTTTCTGAACTCAAAAACCAAAATGTGACATTCGTCAAGAAAATGATGAAAAAGATTGAAGGGAGCCTTATAGAAACAGGGCTTCATATTCTGACCTTTGAAACAACCACACTCCCGAACCACATCATGATCGGCTATGAGAAAACAAGTGTTCGTCCATATATACCAACACCCCTTCGCTACAATAACTGCCTTCGATTTGGTCATACGTTCAAAGTGTGTAAAAGCAATAAAACCTGCACAAAGTGTGGTTCTCAGCACCATACAAATTATGAAGAGAATGAAGTTTGCCAAAACAACATGGGTTGCATAAACTGCAACATAAATAAATTACCAAACACTTCACACACATCAATTGATAAAAAATGTCCCATCTACATGAAGCAACAGGAAATCATCGCAATTAAAACCAACCAAAAAGTAGACAACAAAACGGCATTCGAGATTTACAACCAAAAACACCAACAGGGCTATCAAACCTTCGCGAACACCGTTAAGACGAATACACTAACAAAAACAGGTCAACCTGACAACAGCTCAACTAGGATGCAGCAGCCAGACTTTAAAGGTACCGACTTCAAAGCTAAGACTGCAGCTCGGGATATCATCAACTACGACGATCTTCAAGAAATTGTAGCACCCACGCAGCCCAGCACATCGGCAGCCTCTAAGGCAAGGGTAAATGTAAAGAACAAACAAAAGGTACAAGTACTACCACTTTCAACCTCAAAAAAAGTAGTTAGACAATTAAAATCAAAAGCAAAACAAAACAAAACCAAATCCAGCATAGAAACAGAAGAAAGTTCTGACACAATGGAACACGATTGAAGAAAACTTAAATCCCACCCTTGTCCCCAGTGGGCTGACCGCGGATTTGGCACCTAGTGTATCTCGGGTACGCTGCTGGGTTCGAACCCGCGGTTAGTCGATTGGGGACAAATGTACATAATGAAACCAAAAGTTCATTGTAGTAAATCTCACTAAGTAGTTAATTATAATCCATATTCCACTTTATTTGATATAAAAATGTCTCTTAACATAATTCAATTCGCGGTTACGCTAACAACTACAGCGAACTTCTCTTAATTATTAAAAAATATTCTCCCCAAATTATCACACTACAAGAAACTCACATTAAACCACTCACCTCAGTCCCCACTCCTGTAAACTACAAAATGATAACAAATGTTCCACAAAATAATTTTGGAGGTACAGCCCTGCTTATTCATAAATCAATCGAACACAAAGAAACTAAAATTAATGATGAAATTGAAGCGGTTGCCGCAGAAATTCACTCAAAATCTAAATTTAGCATATTCTCAATTTACATACCCCCGAACAAACCATTTAGTACAACTAATTTATATAACACTAAGACACAAATCGGTAGCTATCACAGGCGACTTTAATAGCTGGCATCCCACATGGGGTTCGCCGCGTCAAAACAAAAGAGGGAATACCTTACACAAATTCATAACACAGAACAACTGGTGTATTCTGGTGTATGACAAATCACCCACACATTTTACCACACACAACACATTCACGCACATTGACATCTCGTACTGTACACCAGACATGCAAATTTTTACGACGTGGAAACGAATTGATCAGCTTTGCGGGAGTGACCACTTCCCTATTCTTATGACTTTGTACCAAAAAAATAGCCCATATACCCCACCAAGGAGTCGTTTTAAGTTAGATGCCGCAAACTGGGCACTTTTTGAAAATACAATTCATACAATAAACGACAAGATCCCCCCTGCAATTGAAGTAAATAAAGAGGCAGCAAATTTAAACAAAATAATTCTCCAAAGTGCCCATAGAGCAATTCCAAAAACTTCTACAAAGCAGCAACCACGGAACGTCCCATGGTGGAATAAAAACTTACATATTCTAAAGAAAGAAAAAAACAAAATGTGGAACAAATTGACCAGGAACATCACTCAAGAAAACATAATTAACTTTAGGAAAGCGAACGCAATTTTCAGACGTGAAATAAGGGAGGCAAAGAGAACGTCGACTGTACTATTCACTTCACCAATTAGCCCAACCACCCCTACATCTAAGATTTGGTCAAATATCCGCGCTTTCTGCGGTTTAAATCCAATAAAATCAATTCACGCAACATGGAACCCATACTCTAATAGTATCAGCACTGACCTAAAATCAATAGCCAACTTTTTTGCACATTTTTGGTCAGAATCCTCCGGAGATCATAACTTCTCGCAAACCTTTTACACTTGTAAAGTTAACTCCATAAACCAGCCCATTGATTATACACCAAGTAAATCAGCCAAGAATATAGAAACAAATATAAGACCGATTGAATTACTAAGTACTCTTAACGCATTGAAAGGAAAAACACCAGGCTATGACAAAATTTCTTATCCGATGATAAAACACTCAATTCCAGCTTTGCAAAATAGAATCACTAAACATTTTAACAATATATTTAACACCAAAATTCCACAGCAATACAAGACCAGTCTAGTTATACCAATACACAAGCCAAATACGGATAAGACGCAGCCAACGTCTTACCGTCCTATATCCCTTAATCATTGCCTTTCCAAAGTTATGGATAAGATAATCGCTAAACGGTTATGGTGGTTCATTCAAAACAATAATCTAATTTCTAAAAACCAATTTGGTTTTAAGAAACATAAATCAGTTGCAGATTGTCTTCTATATGTAGATCACTTGATAACTGAGTCTCTTAACAAGAAAAGACACACGTCAATCGTCTCCCTTGACTTCTCACAGAATTGGACTCCACGCAATAGCAGAACAGCTCAAGGAATGGAAAGTTGGTCCGAAAATAATAAATTATGTAACCAATTTTATGATGCACCGGAAAAATATAATAAGAGTAGGATCACAACTCTCCAATACGGTCTCCATCCACAATGGGGTACCACAAGGTTCACCACTTTCAGTGGTTCTTTTTTTGATAGCATATGAAAAAGTTTCTAAAATAATAGAAAAACAAAAAGATATTACCTTTTGCAGCTATGCAGACGACTTTCAAATCATAATCAACTTGCCAAAAGAAAAAAATATAACTAAGAACCTAGATCAGCTTTTTCAAAATATAAACGATTGGGGCGAATTTTCAGGAGCCAAGCTTTCTTTGGAAAAATGCAAGCAAATACATATTTGTAACAAACGGCAATGCTGCTGTCCAATTACAACAAATAACACAGCCATACAGTCAGTTAATTCGCTTAAAATTTTAGGAGTTACAATCAATACAAAATACAAATGGAACAATCATATCAGAGACTTAGTCAACTCGTTGTCCAAAAAACTTAATGTAATAAAATGTCTAGCAAGTCACAAAGTCGACTGCAACACAACAACACTCTTATCAATCTTGAAAGCACTTTTTCTCTCCAAAGTTGATTACGCCCATTTCCTTTATGGACGAGCCCCTCCTTCAATACTTTACAAAATTAAGGTAATAGTTAATGCAGCGATAAGGACAACACTTGGTATATACCGTACTTGTTCAAAAAAAAAACCTTATGTACGAAGCAGGAATCGCCCCTATTGAACTAAGATACTCATTTCTAAAATACAAACTATACAAAATCTTACAAAATTCAAAAGATACGCCAATTGCTAAATATTTAAAGAAACATACGTTAAAGAAAGGTAGACACACACATACTCAACATTAGACTACGTAATCAAAAAAAGCAAAGATTTAAATATACCAATAACACCAACCAAATTGGATGATTATGCCCCATATTGGCTTTTCAATTCTAACCTAATTGACATGTCGTTAAGCAAATTTAATAAAAGCCATACAAATCCGCTAGTGTATCAAAAATCATTTTTACGCTTGAAAGAAACGTACACTGATCATAATTTCATTTACACAGACGGCTCTTCTACAAATAGGATTACCACATTTGCTATAACTACAGAGACATCAGTTCTAAAATATGGTCTTCTTCCTGATTATTCATCAGTGTATTCTGCTGAAATTATAGCTATAGATGAGGCAATCACACTAGTAAGCAAGCAGAATGTTAAACATATGATTTGTTCAGATTCGCTTTCTGCTCTTGAAGCAATTGCAAATACCAACAACAAGGAATTTTATCCCTGTCGGATTAGAAGCATACTTTCTAAGAGTCGAAACAAAATAAAACTTATGTAGAAAACATTCTCAACCGGTGCAAATTGTGCCAGGAAATACGCGCCACAAGTATACAACACATACTTTTAAATTGCTCTGCACTAACATCGGACAGAAACAACATATTCAAAAATTTAAATCCTATCTCTCTTCTACGAAATTTAAATGAAAACAACTGCAAAATTATGATGAAATTTCTAAAACTGACCAACATTTATCACCAAATATAAAAATAAAATAAACATTAATTTTCCCTGTGAAACATCTTTAACTAAATATGTATAAATAATCTCTATATAGAATAGACTTAATTACTTTTAATACATAAGCCAAACATTAATTGTATTTTTCGCAGCCCAAGGCCTAGGTAGCCAACGCTGCTCGACCTCTGTTAGTACTAAGTTTACTCAGTACTGACTAGTTAATAAATAAATAAAAACAAATAAATGTGCTAAGTTTTTCTGACCAGTGTGTATCATTCAAAATTTAAACGAGCATATAATTTCTTCAGGGAATCTGATTTATTTAAAACAAAATCAAAAGTAAAATATTCCTTTCATTAATAAATACAAGCACAACAATTTGACTGGCTCACAATATTTTAGTTTTCATTGGTATATATAATTATATGAAATTTTGGCATTTTGACGCCTTTTGCAAGCTTTCTCTATTTATTTTAATTTATACCGCGATTTGGCCAGCGTCTCTTTTGTTATATGTTTTACTTGTTCAGAGCTCACACAAAAGTGGTGAAACTATGCAAAATGGACGAACCCTTAAAATGTATGTGTATAAATTATTTAAATGTTCGCAATAGTTCCGTTCTCAGCTATTGACAACGCGCTATTAGATTATTATGAGCTGTAAACAGTTGCGCTTTACTGGTTTTGTGCCTACTGTGCCTCGAACTTTGACAGAACAACCAGACCAGATAGGTTCACAGCTCAACCGATCGGGCACAATCACAGCCTATCCGTTATTGTTTTTGACCCTGACAAGGTCCGGTAAGTTATCAAATCCGAATTTTCAGCTTTGCTGCAGCATAGCATCAAAGAAATTGTAACACCACCTGTCGACGTGTTCAGAGCTAGCTGATCCCAAGTCATAAGTACCGAAAAGTTTCTCATTTATCTTTTCATGGGCCATGGAAGGTTAAGCGGAAGTGCACAACTGTACTGGCTAGCAGTCTGTTTCCGCCCCTGCCTGGCCGAGTGCGGAGTGGCTTTTTGGCAACACCAATACTAGAAGGTACAATAACTAGCTTTACAATCATGTCAGACCTTTTGCAAACAAAAAAAGGTCAAACACAAGAAGCAGAAGATAGAAGGAAACGTCTAAACACAAGTGATCTCTGCAAGTCAGAGTATGGGTAGGCGAGGCATTCAAAGTTTTGATGAAGTTTTATGGGTTTTACTAGTAGCTTTCTTCCTACCATATTTGCTTACTTTAGCTATAAGGGTGAGCGTTTTAATTGAAAAATTTAGTATAAGCTGAACACATAGTTTTTGACTTTTGAAAATTTGTGTAACAAACAAATAGAAGTATCTTCGTAAATTTATGTATCAGTCTGCCTTTTAGCTCGAGATTTCAAAGACAATAAGAGCTAGAGACTTCTGATTTGAAATATAAGAAACTTTTGACAACAATCTGCCCATATTGAAAATAACTAAATTCCGTAATAATTTGCCATGGCTATGACATTTTACATGTCTATGTGTCGCACAATTAGTCAGAAACCTTACAAAAAAGTAATATTTGGTTGAACAATTCGAAACGGGACGTATTGTCGTTCACTGTTGTCCAGAAGGTAGTGTGCTATATACCGTCAGCTGAATTCTTTCATTGTCCCTTTAACAGTGGTGTCCCAATTTGCGGTGTATAATTTTTGAGTTGCTAGCTTTTAAAGTTGAGTTCAAAGACCTTTAAGCAAGTTTTGTGACTTGGCCAGAAGTTAGTTCAACAAACAATTTGGCAAATTTGCTTTGCCAATACGTACTAGTTAAGACCATTAGCAATCCAGTGGTATGGAGAGTCTTAGAATTTCGCGTGTTAGCAATGTTGAAGCCAAATAAAATTCGTTCGAGGAAAATATAAAGTGGGTGAATATAAAACAAGTGCGCTCAACATAGCAACTATAACAACAACCTACAAACAATGACGAACAAAATTTGATATTGATCGACATGGTGCTGTGAGTTATTATGGAATACGGGAAAAAGCGAAACGTAATGTTACTATCTATTTTTGCAGTATTACGAATTGTTTCTCGAACACTGCCCCTGGGAAAGGCCTGGTGGGGGGGCTCCCAACGTGGAGGTGCGACGAAAGGATACAACTGCAGCTGGATTACATTCCACACCAACAGTTGTAAGATATGTGCTATGGTGCCATAATTATCTGAATCGGAAAATTTTTATAATGCGTACCATCCAATCTTCTTTTCACTTTCAACAACTGCAGGCTACAGCGCATCGCATCAACCCTCTGCAGCCATGTCGCTACAATGACTACATAACCATGCAAAACAAGTAGAAACGTTGCAGTCGGACGCACCCGACTGCGGTATACTCGATACCAGTAGTAAAACAGATTAAAAGAGAGCTGATTGCAATGGTGTGTGGATACGGCAGGGGTGTAGGCTGCCTCAAAGATTGTCTGGTGCAGATGGGGATGCCAAAAAGCTATCTTCCTACCAAAAAAAAAGCTATCTTCTAGCTCAAAGTTAGAAGCATACGGTGGATGGTAGGCTGGGTGAGGTTTGGAGGGGGGGGGGGAGCGTGGCATCAAAATTTTAGCTGAAGATCTGTGTATGATGTCAATTGCTATCCTCATACCAAATTTGGTGACTCTAGCTCAAAAATAGAAAATTTGGGGGAAGGGGGGCTTGGGCTGGTAAGGGGGGGCGTGGCATCCAAACTTTTGCTCCAGATCTATTTATGATGTCAATAGCTATCCTCAAACCGAATTTGGTGACTCTAGCTCAAAGTTAGTAAAATATGGTAGAAGGGGGGTTGGGTGCTGGGGGCTGGTATGGGGGGCGTGGCGTCCAAAGTTTAGCTGCAGATCTATTTATGATTTTAATTGCTATCCTCATACCAAATTTGGTGACTCTAGCTCAAAGTTAGTAGAATATGGTGGAAGGGGGCTGGGGGCGGTATGGGTGGGGGGCGCCATCCACTTTTTTTGGTTTTCTTCATCACCTATCTTGGCACCAAATTTGACGGCTCTAGCTCAAAAAATGTGGAAAATATAGGCGTTTTTGATTTCAAAATGCAGGGGGCTCGGAACGGGGAGCGTGGCTCCAAAACTTTGATGCAGTTTTTTGGAGATTGTTAATAGCTATCTTCCTACCAAATTTGGTGACTCTTGCTTTAACGCTTTGGAAAATACACGCATTCCCGTTTTTAGTGAAGCACTGGGGCGGTTTGGGGCAGCTTGGACAGTATGGATTGGCGTGGCATCCAAAGTTTTTATACATTTATTTTGGGGCTATAATCACCTATTTTGGCACAAAATTTGGTGGCTCTTACTTAAAAACTGTAAAAGATATAAGCATTTCTGTTTTTAAACTGCGGGGGGCTGGGGGCGGAATGGGTGGGTGGGGCTCCAAAACTTTGACGCAGCTTTTGGGGGGTCGTTACCAGTTATCTACCTACCAAATTTTGTGACTCTAGCTCAAACACTATGGAAGATACACGCACAACGATTTTTAGCGAAGCGTTGGGATGGTTGAGGGCGGATAGGGCAGTATAGATGGGCGTGGCATCCAAAGCTTTATGAATTTGGTTGGCGATCGTCAACACCTATCTTGGCACCAAATTTGATGGCTCTAGCTCAAAAACTGTAGAAGATATGGTCGTTTTTAGTGTTAAACTTCGGGGAGCTGGTGGCGGAATGGGTGGGCGCGGCTCCAAAATGTTTGATGCAGTTTTTTGGGGATTGTAAGTAGCTATTTTCTCTCCAAATTATGTAGTTCTAGCTGTAAGGGCTTGCGAAATAGCTGGATCTATAGATTTTGCGTTATCGAGTTTATCGATTTGCCAGCCCCCTAGTTATCGTAGAACTCCAATCTTAACACTTTAATTTACTATGCCATAGATAAAGACATTTGAAAAGTTTGAAGTCACTAGCTTGAAGGGTGTGGAAAAAAGTTGCGTTCATACAGACGGACAGACGGACAGACGGACAGACACCATGACGGACATTGCACAAACCCAATATACTCTTTACCTTCGGCATCGAGTATAAAAACTGTCACAAAAATCCACTGGCCACGTACCACTATCATCATCACCATTTGCTTGCTCCGGGCTGTCATTTAAGACATGACCATTCGATTCATCACCCGCAGGAAAGTGGACCACGGAGCAGCACTGTAACCATCTGTGAGCGAGAGCACCCGCTGAAGGGAAGCGTAAGCCAGGCCTACAATGTGAACAATGAAAGTCTGCAAATCGATCTTAAAGAGCACCCATCAATGTCATATCGCAGCAAAGGACACTTAGACATTGAACTGAGCTATAAACCCTCTCCGCCATGCAAGGGAAAGCCAGTGATCGAAAAGATTGTTGTCAACAACAAAAGCCAACACCTGGTGCATGAGAAATTTGCCTGCCAAAAGAAAAAACTACAGGCCAAGTGCGAGAAGTCGGTGAGCGGCAGTTACTTTTCACAAGGGGTGAAGCTTTTCTAATCATATTATCATTTGACATTTTCAGCGCTTTAAAGATCCCTGGGGCAAGGCCGGTCCAGGAGGCAAGCCCTGGCGTAGTCCAAAAGAAGTAGGCAGCACTTTTTTGAAATCGCTGGTAGGATTAATTTCAATAAGTATTGTAATTGTATACACATTACATTAATATAAAGGGCTGGACAAATAAGGAAATGCTAAAAGATTTGGACCAGGATAATCCCGTTACTCCCGCTGAAAAAAACACATTTCGCAAAACGAAAGGCGGGAAGACGATCATGCTTCAACGCTGTTGCGAGGCTTGCACCTGCACTTGCCCCGCCATAAACTGTTCTAGTCCATTGAAACCCTCTAGAAAAATTTCGGCAGAAGCTTCACCTGTTTCCAAATGTGAAAATCGTTCGCCACCCGTAGAGGGCAAGCCCCTTAAGCTTTCTACACGACTGATACGTGGCCAATTTACAGGCAGTAACGGCCGCAACACTGGCACTAAGGATGCGATCTTGGAGAGCGGAGGATGTGGCGTTGAGCTGGTGCCATTGCTGGCCCGTAGGCGTGGCTTACACAGGCCTATAAGCCTATCCAGTACGGATGTGACGAAGAGGACGCCATCGCATGATAGGTACGCCTACCCACAACCCAAGCACAAGCCAAAGCCCAATAAAGAGCAGAACATCAACAATATCATCAAAAACATTAGTCACATGAAGCGACATTCGAACAACTTAAATTGTAAGCTGCAACGTTGCAATTGCGGCCGCCTTGCAGCCACGCCACCTCCCCATACGCCCACCTGCTGCCTTAAGCGGCTCACCCTGCACATACGTTAGTCTAACTCAAATTTAATCTATCAATATGTGTGTCTCTTTTATTCTTTTGACTTTGGCAACCAAATACGTATTTTTATCTGTTATTGTATCTCTCTCTCTTGGTGCCGGTATTTACTTTTGCACCTGCATCAATATTACTGTTACCGTTTCTCATTTGCTTGCTCTGCGAAAACACATATCTTAAATCTGAGGTCAGCTTACAAAGTCTACAGCAGTTTAATCAACAAGATTTTATACTTATAGAGGGTTCAAACAGCCATATTCCACCCAACCTAACATTTCTGGAATCTGATGATTTTACTCTCTCGGGGGACTGCCCTTTGTCGCTTCGTGAATTGTGGGCGAATTCGATGTCATTCGTCTTGCTGGGTTCGCTACAACATGAGCTGCCGTAGCACAGCCGACCCAGCCGTACTGTGTGTGTGAGCGCGATCGCTGCCGATTTCAGAAGCTACTGCGCGCAGTACGGCATCGAATTCGCCCACAATTCACGAAGCAACAAACGGCAGTCCTCCGAGAGAGTAAAATCGCCAGATTCCAGAAATGTTAGGTTGGTTGGAATATACCGGTTTGAACCCTCTATAAGTATAAAATCTTGTTGGTTTAATTCAGTTTGATATCATCGCGACATCTTTGTGTTTTTTCAAAGTTTCTACTTTTTCTGACTCATTTAGCAATAATATATCAATTGAAACACAAGTAAAAGTGTAGCAATCAAAAGAGAAAACCCAACACACACCAAACTAAACAACCAACAATATCCAAAAAATTATTCAAATCTTCTATGTATATTTCCGTGAAAATCGAATCAAACAAATGTAACAAAATGAAACGAAACCAATTCGAAACTCGTTTAAAAAACAAATGCTGCTGCCCACATAACCTACTGTTACCATAATAACAATCTTCGACGTCAAATGTTACATCAACACATTCTACTATGGCCATTAAATGCAGAATACAAACGGCCGCCGATATGCGCTACCTGCACGATTTAAATGTGCAAATTTAACAGAAACGGCGCTCCGTCAGTGTTTCCAGGCAGATGGACCGTGACTTGTGTAATCAACATTTCAACACATTCGAAACATTTTGGGGTCGACCCGGACATGGCGCACCTTTGTGCAATAAGATAAACAAATTAAAATTGGATGAGTTGCTTTACGGCGGCGCCTCTGAAATATCGTAAGCTGTACATAAGGCTGTCGATTCTAATTCGGCGCGCTTTTGTTTGATGCAAATCGTTTGCCTGAATTTAAGTAATACCGTTTTTGACGCCGAGGGCAAGCTAAGGTTCTATCCTTCTATGCAGGAAATTTTGAATTCAAAGTTTTCTCAACGTGCTTTTTTGGCAAGTTGTGCAAAGCTTTTTATTAATCGGCAGGTCCGATTTATACAACATTTTTAGATATTCTAAGAACTAATTTATTAATAATAATATTATTAAACAATGATAAAATATTGTGAAAATGAATTATGTGTACATACAATAAAACATACACGCCATTAAAGTTTCTTAAATTACAATCATCAAACAGTGACTCAGAAAATGTCTGTAAAGGAAATTAATACTCTAAAGCTCGGGAATTTGAGCTAAATAGACCTAACCATTGATGTCATCTTAAACGTGGTATATACGATTATAAATTGCAGGAATGTTTTATTTTTATACTCGATATGGAAGGTAAAGAGTCAAATATGTGCTAAGTTTTTCTGACCAGTGTGTATCATTCAAAATTTAAACGAGCATATAATTTCTTCAGGGAATCTGATTTATTTAAAAAAAATCAAAAGTAAAATATTCCTTTCATTAATAAATACAAGCACAACAATTTGACTGGATCACAATATTTTAGTTTTCATTGGTATATATAATTATATGAAATTTTGGCATTTTGACGCCTTTTGCAAGCTTTCTCTATTTATTTTAATTTATACCGCGATTTGGCCAGCGTCTCTTTTGTTATATGTTTTACTTGTTCGGAGCTCACACAAAAGTGGTGAAACTATGCAAAATGGACGAACCCTTAAAATGTATGTGTATAAATTATTTAAATGTTCGCAATAGTTCCGTTCTCAGCTATTGACAACGCGCTATTAGATTATTATGAGCTGTAAACAGTTGCGCTTTACTGGTTTTGTGCCTACTGTGCCTCGAACTTTGACAGAACAACCAGACCAGATAGGTTCACAGCTCAACCGATCGGGCACAATCATAGCCTATCCGGTATTGTTTTTGACCCTGACAAGGTCCGGTAAGTTATCAAATCCGAATTTTCAGCTTTGCTGCAGCATAGCATCAAAGAAATTGTAACACCACCTGTTGACGTGTTCAGAGCTAGCTGATCCCAAGTCATAAGTACCGAAAAGTTTCCCATTTATCTTTTCATGGGCCATGGAAGGTTAAGCGGAAGTGCACAACTGTACTGGCTAGCAGTCTGTTTCCGCCCCTGCCTGGCCGAGTGCGGAGTGGCTTTTTGGCAACAGCAATACTAGAAGGTACAATAACTAGCTTTACAATCATGTCAGTCCTTTTGCAAACAAAACAAGTAGAAACGTTGCAGTCGGACGCACCCGACTGCGGTATACTCGATACCAGTAGTAAAACAGATTAAAAGAGAGCTGATTGCAATGGTGTGTGGATACGGCAGGGGTGTACGCTGCCTCAAAGATTGTCTGGTGCAGATGGGGATGCCAAAAATCTATCTTCCTCCCAAATTTGGTGACTCTAGCTCAAAAATAGTAAAATTTGTGGGAAGGGGGGCTGTGGTTGGTAAGGGGGGGCGTGGCATCCAATCTTTTGCTGTAGATCTATTTATGATGTCAATTGCTATCCTCAAACAGAATTTGGTGACTCTAGCTCAAAGTTAGTAGAATATGGTGGAAGGGGGGCTAGGTGCTGGGGGCTGGTATGGGGGGGCGTGGCGTCCAAAAATTTGCTTCAGATCTGATTGTGATGTTAATTGCTATCCTCATACCGAATTTGGTGACTCTAGCTCAAAGTTAGTAGAATATGGTGGAAGGGGGGCTGGGGGCTGGTATGGGGGGCGTAGCGTCCAAAGTTTTGCTGCAGATCTATTTATGATGTTAATTGCTATCCTCATACCAAATTTGGTGACTCTAGCTCAAAGTTAGTAGAATATGGTGGAAGGGGGGCTGGGGGCTGGTATGGGGGGCGTGGCGTCCAAAGTTTTGCTGTAGATCTATTTATGATGTTAATTGCTATCCTCATACCAAATTTGGTGACTCTAGCTCAAAGTTAGTAGAATGTGATGGAAGGGTGGCTGGGGGCGGTATGGGTGGGTGCGCCATTTAAAATTTTTGGGTTTCTTCACTTCCAATCATGGCACCCAATTTGGCGGCTCTAGCTCAAAAGCTGTGGAAAATATAGGCACTTTTGATTTCAAAATGCAAGGGGTTAGGGAACGCGGGGGGGGGGGGGCGTGGCTCCAAATTTCTGATGCAATTTTTCGGGGATCGTTAACAGCTATCTTCCTACCAAATTTGGTGACTCTAGCTTTAACTCTTTGGAAAATACACGCATTCCCGTTTTTAATGAAGCATTGGGGCGGTTTGGGGCAGCTTGGGCAGTATGGATTGGCGTGGCATCCAAAGTTTTTATGCATTTTTTGGAGGTTGTAATCACCTATCTTGGCACAAAATTTGGTGGTTCTAGCTTAAAAACTGTAATAGATATAAGCATTTCTGTTTTTACTTTGATGCAGTTTTTGGGGGGTCGTTTCCAGTTATCTACCTACCAAATTTTGAGACTCTAGCTCAAACACTTTCGAAGATACACGCACTACCGTTTTTAGCGAAGCGTTGGGGTGGTTGAGGGCGGATAGGGCAGAATAGCTGGTCGTGGCATCCAAAGTTTTTATGAATTTGATTGGGGATCGTCAACACCTATCTTGGAACCAAATTTGATGGCTCTAGCTCAAAAACTGTAGAAGATATGGTCATTTTTAGTGTTAAACTAAGTGGGGGCTGGGGGCGGTATGGGTGGGCGTGGCTCCAAAATTTTTGATGCAGTTTTTTGGCGGTTGGTAGTAACTATTTTCTCCTCAAATTTGGTAGTTCCAGCTGTAAGGGCTTGCAAAATAGCTGCATCTATCGATTTTGCGTTATCGAGTTTATCGATTTGCCAGCCCCCTAGTTATCGTAGAGCTCCAATCTTGACACTTTAATTTACTATGCCATAGATAAAGAGATTTGCAAAGTTTGAAGTCTCTAACTTGAAGGGTGTGGAAAAAAGTTGCGAACATACGGACGGACAGACGGACAGACACCATGACGGACATTGCACAAACCCAATATACTCTTTACCTTCGGTATCGAGTATAAAAAGGTCAAACACAAGAAGCAGAAGATAGAAGGAAACGTCTAAACACAAGTGATCTCTGCAAGTCAGAGTATGGGTAGGCGAGGCATTCAAAGTTTTGATGAAGTTTTATGGGTTTTACTAGTAGCTTTCTTCCTACCACATTTGCTTACTTTAGCTATAAGGGTGAGCGTTTTAATTGAAAAATTTAGTATAAGCTGAACACATAGTTTTTGACTTTTGAAAATTTGTGTAACAAACAAATAGAAGTATCTTCGTAAATTTATGTATCAGTCTGCCTTTTGGCTCGAGATTTCAAAGACTATAAGAGCTAGAGACTTCTGATTTGAAATATAAGAAACTTTTGACAACAATCTGCCCATATTGAAAATAACTAAATTCCGTAATAATTTGCCATGGCTATGACATTTTACATGTCTATGTGTCGCACAATTAGTCAGAAACCTTACAAAAAAGTAATATTTGGTTGAACAATTCGAAACGGGACGTATTGTCGTTCACTGTTGTCCAAAAGGTAGTGTGCTATATACCGTCAGCTGAATTCTTTCATTGTCCCTTTAACAGTGGTGTCCCAATTTGCGGTGAAGGACAATGTCTCTCAAATAGACTACAGTGCGGAGAACTTTGGTTTGGAATGTTTGTAGAGTTCACATACTAGAGTTAGCAGTCGTACCCCAGATTTGAATTCCATATATCCGTTTAAAATAATGAATATCTTTTCGTATATTTATACTCGATACCGAAGGTAAAGAGTATATTGGGTTTGTGCAATGTCCGTCATGGTGTCTGTCCGTCTGTCCGTCTGTATGTTCGCAAATTTTGACGTAGAATACGTCTTACGTTTCGGTATGAGTTTGCTATCCAAAAAAGTTGTTGTTGCAATATGGTTGCTTCACAAAATCGCTCATTGCTAATGAACTAATGAATAGATTTTCCTCAAATTAATTTCATTTTAAAGCCAAGGCTTCGACTTTTATTTTAAGCTATATATATATATATATGAAGTGATTACATTTTCTATTAAAAAATGAGACCAAAAACATGCAAAATTTTGCATCATTTTGAAGACTTTAAATTGCTCTAGCAATCTCAATAATCAATCAATTAATCTGAGTTTTTCGAATTTAAGTTGAGATGAGGTAAACAAACATTCCCACATTCAAATTTATAATAATTTTGCCAAATATTTAACTTTTTAAGGCAAAATATCAGTGCAAAAATCACTACTTTTTTTTCAATTGCACATTGCTCAAAAATTTCGCCAGAGAATCGATTAAAACTTGTTTTAATACAAAGTAGACTTGATTTCCTTTCGTTTGACATACATGCGGTCATGACTGATAGCTTCAAAATGTGGAAATTTCATTAAGATATTCGGGCATAATTAAATTTGCATACATAAATTCTTCCGTGCCAGGGGTGAACAAGCTCAGCTTAAGCGTCAGCCCCAAACAATTATAACACAATAAAATATGTTTGCGTGCAAGTTTTCGAAATCATGTTTTATTGTTTGTGTTGCACATCAAAACAATAAATATGCCCGTGCAAAAATATCATATAAACTATCGTGAGTTAAACTATCGATAATTCGTCTTTACGGTGGCAGCCCTGATTTTGGCATCTTGTGAACAGTTACTGTGAATTAAGTTAATTTAATTTAATTTAAATTTAGCTTCGCTGCGTAACAGAGTGAATGTTTTAAATTTACGGAATAGAAGTTCAGGTTAGTTGTGTTTTAAAATTAAATATTCGAATTTGTCTGTCTGAAATTAAAATTAATAATCAAAAAAAATTTATTCTTGGCTCTGTGTACTTTCATCCAAATGTTTCCCAAAACAACAAGCAACAAATGCTTTTTTCTGCTTTGATGAAATATTCTCACCTCACTGCACTAATAGACAAGAATTTCACAGTTGACACCGAGGTGGACATGCTCATCGTAGGTGATTTTAATTTAGAAATGACAAATGATTGTTCATTTGCAGAATTTATGGATAAAAAATTCAAATTAAAGTATATTAAAAATGCAGCAACCACCTTAGCTCTAACCAATATAGATTTAGTATTTGCTAGAAATTTAAGTGTATCATTAATGAATTACATATCATACTTTTCCTTTTACAAACCTGTCATATCAAAAGTCACATTTCAAACATAAAACAAAAATACAATTTTAGATTTAATTATGCACAAATTTTGATGTAATAAATTATGTAAATATATATTTCTATTTCAAGTCAATGTTTGCTAAATTTATATCAGAGATGCTAACCAGTATTGCAGTAAAAAGGAAAAAATTAGCCAAATGACAACAAACACAATTAAAAAAAAAATAAAACATCTATGTGGTTGTTGTTATTAGGCTACCGCTTCATAATTTTTGTTGCACACGGACAGACGTATTCTACGGCTAACCTATGCGCCCGTGTGATCTGACACAGGCTGTAAATTTTTTTCCACACCCTTCAAGTTAGAGACTTCAAACTTTGCACACTAAAAATGCCTATATCTTCTACAGTTTTTGAGCTAGACCCACCAAATTTGGTGCCAAGATAGGTGTTGACGATCTCCAACCAAATTCATAAAAACTTTGGATGCCACGCCCATCTATACTGCCCTATCCGCCCTCAACCACCCCAACGCTTCGCTAAAAACGGTAGTGCGTGTATCTTCCATAGTGTTTGAGCTAGAGTCACAAAATTTGGTAGGTAGATAACTGGTAACGATCCCCCAAAAACTGCATCAAAGTTTTGGAGCCCCACCCACCCATTCCGCCCCCAGCACCCCCGCAGTTTAAAAACAGAAATGCTTATATCTTTTACAGTTTTTGAGTTAGAGCCACCAAATTTTGTGCCAAAATAGGTAATTATAACCCCCAAAAAAATTCATAAAAACTTTGGATACCACGCCAATCCATACTGCCCAAGCTGCCCCAAACCGCCCCAATGCTTCACTAAAAACGGGAATGCGTGTATTTTCCAAAGCGTTAAGGCTAGAGTCACCAAATTTGGTAGGAAAATAGCTATTAATGATCGTCAAAAAACTGCATCAAAGTTTTGGAGCCACGCCCCCACGTTCCCCAGCCCCCTGCATTTTGAAATCAAAAACGCCTATATTTTCCACATTTTTTTTGAGCTAGAGACGCCAAATTTGATGCCAAGATTGGTGATGATGAAACCCAAAAATTTTGGATGGCGGCCCCACCCATACCGCCCCCAGCCCCCCCTTCACCATATTCTACTAACTTTGAGCTAGAGTCACCAAATTTGGTATGAAGATAGCAATTAACATCATAAATAGATCTACAGCAAAACTTTGGACGCCACGCCCCCCATACCAGCCCCCAGCCCCCCTTCCACCATATTCTACTAACTTTGAGCTAGAGTCACCAAATTTGGTATGAGGATAGCAATTAACATCTTAAATAGATCTGCAGCTAAACTTTGGACGCCACGCCCCCCATACCAGCCCCCAGACCCCAGCCCCCCTTCCACCATATTCTACTAAGTTTGAGATAAAGTCTCCAAATTCGGTTTGAGGATAGCTATTGACATGATACATAGATCTGTAGCAAAAATGTTGATGCCACGCCCCCATACCGCCCCAGCCCCTACCTTTAACAAACTTTGAGCTAGAGTCACCAAATTTGGAAGGAAGATAGCTTTTTGGCATCCCCATCTGCACCAGACAATCGTTGAGGCAGCGTACACCCCTGCCGTATCCACACACCATTGCAATCAGCTCTCTTTTAATCTGTTTTACTACTGGTATCGAGTATACCGCAGTCGGGTGCGGTCGACTGCAATGTTTCTACTTGTTAACTGTTTGTATTTCTAGTTTTAATGATTTTAGGCATATGGTAGGAAATTATAAATAAAAATGTGTATAATTTTTGAGTTACTAGCTTTTAAAGTTGACTTCAAAGACATTTAAGCAAGTTTTGTGACTTGGCCAGAAGTTAGTTCAACAAACAATTTGGCAAATTTGCTTTGCCAATACGTACTAGTTAAGACCATTAGCAAACCAGTGGTATGGAGAGTCTTAGAATTTCGCGTGTTAACAATGTTGAAGCCAAATAAAATTCGTTCGAGGAAAATATAAAGTGGGTGAATATAAAACAAGTGCGCTCAACATTGCAACTATAACAACAACCTACAATGACGAAAAAAATTTGATATTGATCGACATGGTGCTGTGAGTTATTATGGAGTACGGGAAAAAGCGAAACGTTATGTTACTATCTATTGATTTTTGCAGTATTACGAATTGTTTCTCGAACACTGCCCCTGGGGAAGGCCTGGTGGGGGGGCTCCCAACGCTGAGGTGCGACGAAAGGATATAACTGCAGCTGGATTACATTCCACACCAACAGTTGTAAGATATGTGCTATGGTGCCATAATTATCTGAATCGGAAAATTTTTATAATGCGTACCATCCAATCTTTTTTTCGCTTTCAACAACTGCAGGCTACAGCGCATCGCATCAACCCCCTGCAGCCATGTCGCTACAATGACTACATAACCATGCAAAAAAACTGCCACAAAAATCCACTGGCCACGTACCACTATCATCATCACCATTTGCTTGCTCCGGGCGGTCATTTAAAACATGACCATTCGATTCATCACCCGCAGGAAAGTGGACCACGGAGCAGCACTGTAACCATCTGTGAGTGAGAGCACCCGCTGAAGGGAAGCGTAAGCCAGGCCTACAATGTGAACAATGAAAGTCTGCAAATCGATCTTAAAGAGCACCCATCAATGTCATATCGCAGCAAAGGACACTTAGACATTGAACTGAGCTATAAACCCTCTCCGCCATGCAAGGGAAAGCCAGTGATCGAAAAGATTGTTGTCAACAACAAAAGCCAACACCTGGTGCATGAGAAATTTGCCTGCCAAAAGAAAAAACTACAGGCCAAGTGCGAGAAGTCGGTGAGCGGCAGTTACTTTTCACAAGGGGTGAAGCTTTTCTAATCATATTATCATTTGACATTTTCAGCCCTTTAAAGATCCCTGGGGCAAGGCCGGTCCAGGAGGCAAGCCCTGGCGTAGTCCAAAAGAAGTAGGCAGCACTTTTTTGAAATCGCTGGTAGGATTAATTTCAATAAGTATTGTAATTGTATACACATTACATTAATATAAAGGGCTGGACAAATAAGGAAATGCTAAAAGATTTGGACCAGGATAATCCCGTTACTCCCGCTGAAAAAAACACATTTCGCAAAACGAAAGGCGGGAAGACGATCATGCTTCAACGCTGTTGCGAGGCTTGCACCTGCACTTGCCCCGCCATAAACTGTTCTAGTCCATTGAAACCCTCTAGAAAAATTTCGGCAGAAGCTTCACCTGTTTCCAAATGTGAAAATCGTTCGCCACCCGTAGAGGGCAAGCCCCTTAAGCTTTCTACACGACTGATACGTGGCCAATTTACAGGCAGTAACGGCCGCAACACTGGCACTAAGGATGCGATCTTGGAGAGCGGAGGATGTGGCGTTGAGCTGGTGCCATTGCTGGCCCGTAGGCGTGGCTTACACAGGCCTATAAGCCTATCCAGTACGGATGTGACGAAGAGGACGCCTTCGCATGATAGGTACGCCTACCCACAACCCAAGCACAAGCCAAAGCCCAATAAAGAGCAGAACATCAACAATATCATCAAAAACATTAGTCACATGAAGCGACATTCGAACAACTTAAATTGTAAGCTGCAACGTTGCAATTGCGGCCGCCTTGCAGCCACGCCACCTCCCCATACGCCCACCTGCTGCCTTAAGCGGCTCACCCTGCACATACGTTAGTCTAACTCAAATTCGTCTTGCTGGGTTCGCTACAACATGAGCTGCCGTAGCACAGCCGACCCAGCCGTACTGTGTGTGTGAGCGCGATCGCTGCGCGCAGTAGCTTCTGAAATCGGCAGCGATTCGCCCACAATTCACGAAGCAACAAACGGCAGTCCTCCGAGAGAGTAAAATCGCCAGATTCCAGAAATGTTAGGTTGGTTGGAATATAGCTGTTTGAACCCTCTATAAGTATAACATCTTGTTGGTTTAGTTCAGTTTGATATCATCGCGACATCTTTGTGTTTTTTCAAAGTTTCTACTTTTTCTGACTCATTTAGCAATAATATATCAATTGTAACACAAGTAAAAGTGTAGCAATCAAAAGAGAAAACCCAACACACACCAAACTAAACAACCAACAATATCCAAAAAATTATTCAAATCTTCTATGTATATTTCCGTGAAAATCGAATCCAAAAAATGTAACAAAATGAAACGAAACCAATTCGAAACTCGTTTAAAAAACAAATGCTGCTGCCCACATAACCTACTGTTACCATAATAACAATCTTCGACGTCAAATGTTACATCAACACATTCTACTATGGCCATTAAATGCAGAATACAAACGGCCGCCGATATGCGCTACCTGCACGATTTAAATGTGCAAATTTAACAGAAACGGCGCTCCGTCAGTGTTTCCAGGCAGATGGACCGTAACTTGTGTAATCAACATTTCAACACATTCGAAACATTTTGGGGTCGACCCGGACATGGCGCACCTTTGTGCAATAAGATAAACAAATTAAAATTGGTTGAGTTGCTTTACGGCGGCGCCTCTGAAATACCATAAGCTGTACATAAGGTTGTCGATTCTAATTCGGCGCGCTTTCGTTTGATGCAAATCGTTTGCCTGAATTTAAGTAATACCGTTTTTGACGCCGAGGGCAAGCTAAGGTTCTATCCTTCTATGCAGGAAATTTTGAATTCAAAGTTTTGTCAACGTGCTTTTTTGGCAAGTTGTGCAAAGCTTTTTATTAATCGGCAGGTCCGATTTATACAACATTTTTAGATATTCTAAGAACTAATTTATTAATAATAATATTATTAAACAATGATAAAATATTGTGAAAATGAATTATGTGTACATACAATAAAACATACACGCCATTAAAGTTTCTTAAATTACAATCATCAAACAGTGACTCAGAAAATGTCTGTAAAGGAAATTAATACTCTAAAGCTCGGGAATTTGAGCTAAATAGACCTAACCATTGATGTCATCTTAAACGTGGTATATACGATTATAAATTGCAGGAATGTTTTATTTTTATACTCGATGTGGAAGGTAAAGAGTCAAATATGTGCTTAGTTTTTCTGTGTGTATCATTCAAAATTGAAGCGAGCATATAATTTCTTCAGGGAATCTGATTTATTTAAAACAAAATCAAAAGTAAAATATTCCTTTCATTAATAAATACAAGCACAACAATTTGACTGGCTCACAATATTTTAGTTTTCATTGGTATATATAATTATATGAAATTTTGGCATTTTGACGCCTTTTGCAAGCTTTCTCTATTTATTTTAATTTATACCGCGATTTGGCCAGCGTCTCTTTTGTTATATGTTTTACTTGTTCGGAGCTCACACAAAAGTGGTGAAACTATGCAAAATGGACGAACCCTTAAAATGTATGTGTATAAATTATTTAAATGTTCGCAATAGTTCCGTTCTCAGCTATTGACAACGCGCTATTAGATTATTATGAGCTGTAAACAGTTGAGCTTCACTGGTTTTGTGCCTACTGTGCCTCGAACTTTGACAGAACAACCAGACCAGATAGGTTCACAGCTCAACCAATCGGGCACAATCACAGCCTATCCGGTATTGTTTTTGACCCTGACAAGGTCCGAAATTTCAGCTTTGCTGCAGCATAGCATCAAAGAAATTGTAACACCACCTGTCGACGTGTTCAGAGCTAGCTGATCCCAAGTCATAAGTACCGAAAAGTTTCCCATTTATCTTTTCATGGGCCATGGAAGGTTAAGCGGAAGTGCACAACTGTACTGGCTAGCAGTCCGTTTCCGCCCCTGCCTGGCCGAGTGCGGAGTGGCTTTTTGGCAACAGCAATACTAGAAGGTACAATAACTAGCTTTACAATCATGTCAGTCCTTTTGCAAACAAAACAAGTAGAAACGTTGCAGTCGGACGCACCCGACTGCGGTATACTCGATACCAGTAGTAAAACAGATTAAAAGAGAGCTGATTGCAATGGTGTGTGGATACGGCAGGGGTGTACGCTGCCTCAAAGATTGTCTGGTGCAGATGGGGATGCCAAAAATCTATCTTCCTCCCAAATTTGGTGACTCTAGCTCAAAAATAGTAAAATTTGTGGGAAGGGGGGCTGTGGTTGGTAAGGGGGGGCGTGGCATCCAATCTTTTGCTGTAGATCTATTTATGATGTCAATTGCTATCCTCAAACAGAATTTGGTGACTCTAGCTCAAAGTTAGTAGAATATGGTGGAAGGGGGGCTAGGTGCTGGGGGCTGGTATGGGGGGGCGTGGCGTCCAAAAATTTGCTTCAGATCTGATTGTGATGTTAATTGCTATCCTCATACCGAATTTGGTGACTCTAGCTCAAAGTTAGTAGAATATGGTGGAAGGGGGGCTGGGGGCTGGTATGGGGGGCGTAGCGTCCAAAGTTTTGCTGCAGATCTATTTATGATGTTAATTGCTATCCTCATACCAAATTTGGTGACTCTAGCTCAAAGTTAGTAGAATATGGTGGAAGGGGGGCTGGGGGCTGGTATGGGGGGCGTGGCGTCCAAAGTTTTGCTGTAGATCTATTTATGATGTTAATTGCTATCCTCATACCAAATTTGGTGACTCTAGCTCAAAGTTAGTAGAATGTGATGGAAGGGTGGCTGGGGGCGGTATGGGTGGGTGCGCCATTTAAAATTTTTGGGTTTCTTCACTTCCAATCATGGCACCCAATTTGGCGGCTCTAGCTCAAAAGCTGTGGAAAATATAGGCACTTTTGATTTCAAAATGCAAGGGGTTAGGGAACGCGGGGGGGGGGGGGGCGTGGCTCCAAATTTCTGATGCAATTTTTCGGGGATCGTTAACAGCTATCTTCCTACCAAATTTGGTGACTCTAGCTTTAACTCTTTGGAAAATACACGCATTCCCGTTTTTAATGAAGCATTGGGGCGGTTTGGGGCAGCTTGGGCAGTATGGATTGGCGTGGCATCCAAAGTTTTTATGCATTTTTTGGAGGTTGTAATCACCTATCTTGGCACAAAATTTGGTGGTTCTAGCTTAAAAACTGTAATAGATATAAGCATTTCTGCTCTATTTCACTTTGATGCAGTTTTTGGGGGGTCGTTTCCAGTTATCTACCTACCAAATTTTGAGACTCTAGCTCAAACACTTTCGAAGATACACGCACTACCGTTTTTAGCGAAGCGTTGGGGTGGTTGAGGGCGGATAGGGCAGAATAGCTGGTCGTGGCATCCAAAGTTTTTATGAATTTGATTGGGGATCGTCAACACCTATCTTGGAACCAAATTTGATGGCTCTAGCTCAAAAACTGTAGAAGATATGGTCATTTTTAGTGTTAAACTAAGTGGGGGCTGGGGGCGGTATGGGTGGGCGTGGCTCCAAAATTTTTGATGCAGTTTTTTGGCGGTTGGTAGTAACTATTTTCTCCTCAAATTTGGTAGTTCCAGCTGTAAGGGCTTGCAAAATAGCTGCATCTATCGATTTTGCGTTATCGAGTTTATCGATTTGCCAGCCCCCTAGTTATCGTAGAGCTCCAATCTTGACACTTTAATTTACTATGCCATAGATAAAGAGATTTGCAAAGTTTGAAGTCTCTAACTTGAAGGGTGTGTGAAAAAAGTTGCGAACATACGGACGGACAGACGGACAGACACCATGACGGACATTGCACAAACCCAATATACTCTTTACCTTCGGTATCGAGTACAAACCAAGGTCAAACACAAGAAGCAGAAGATAGTAAGGATAACGTCTAAACACAAGCGATCTCTGCAAGTCAGAGTATGGGTAGGCGAGGCATTCAAAGTTTTGATGAAGTTTTATGGGTTTTACTAGTAGCTTTCTTCCTACCACATTTGCTTACTTTAGCTATAAGGGTGAGCGTTTTAATTGAAAAATTTAGTATAAGCTGAACACATAGTTTTTGACTTTTGAAAATTTGTGTAACAAACAAATAGAAGTATCTTCGTAAATTTATGTATCAGTCTGCCTTTTGGCTCGAGATTTCAAAGACTATAAGAGCTAGAGACTTCTGATTTGAAATATAAGAAACTTTTGACAACAATCTGCCCATATTGAAAATAACTAAATTCCGTAATAATTTGCCATGGCTATGACATTTTACATGTCTATGTGTCGCACAATTAGTCAGAAACCTTACAAAAAAGTAATATTTGGTTGAACAATTCGAAACGGGACGTATTGTCGTTCACTGTTGTCCAAAAGGTAGTGTGCTATATACCGTCAGCTGAATTCTTTCATTGTCCCTTTAACAGTGGTGTCCCAATTTGCGGTGAAGGACAATGTCTCTCAAATAGACTACAGTGCGGAGAACTTTGGTTTGGAATGTTTGTAGAGTTCACATACTAGAGTTAGCAGTCGTACCCCAGATTTGAATTCCATATATCCGTTTAAAATAATGAATATCTTTTCGTATATTTATACTCGATACCGAAGGTAA
>JAWNNU010001219.1:0-18229 GCA_035044585.1 Scaptomyza polygonia
TTGGAATCTGTTCCCTCACACGGTGGTTTATAATTGACGTAAGTACGTCCCACTGTCACTGAAAGAAAGAAATACAGTTATATCAGTATTAATTCAGTACTCCAAGATTTTGTTTTGTTCATACCCTGGATATTTCTATGTTGTAAGAACGTTCGACTTCCACTCAGTCCTTGAAACGCCAGGTTTGGTACCCTTTAAAAATATACAAGTGTTCGCCTAAATGGTTTTTTTTTTTTAATTTCATGGCTCAAGGTTAACCCGAACGCTAAGTCCGTAACCTAGGTTTTTCTATGTTGTAAGAAAGTTCCAATTTCGCAATGGCATTTGAAATTTTAAGTATATCAAAACAATCTTAATATTTCAAAGCCATTGTAAAATTAAAACGCCAAGTTTGAAACAAATGAAAACTACTTTCAGGACATTCAGTAAGTTTAACCTTTGGAATCTGTTCCCTCACACGGTGGTATATAATTGACGTAAGTACGTCCCACTGTCACTGAAAGAAAGAAATACAGTTATATCAATATTAACTCAGTACTCCGAGATTTTGTTTTGTTCATACCCTGGATATTTCTATGTTGTAAGAACGTTCCACTTTCACTCTGTCCTTGAAACGCCAGGTTTGGTACCCTTAAAAAATATACAAGTGTTCGCCTAAATGGTTTTTTTTTTTTCATTTCATGGCTCAAGACTATCCGGAACGCCAAGTCCGTAACCTAGATTTTTCTATGTTGTGAGAACGTTCCAATTTCGCAATGGCATTTGAAATTAAGTATATCAAAACAATCTTAATATTTCAAAGCCATTGTAAAATTAAAACGCCAAGTTTGAAACAAATGAAAACTACTTTCAGGACATTCAGTAAGTTTAACATTTGGAATCTGTTCCCTCACACGGTGGTATATAATTGACGTAAGTACGTCCCACTGTCACTGAAAGAAAGAAATACAGTTATATCAATATTTACTCACTTTCACTCTGTCCTTGAAACGCCAGGTTTGGTACCCTTAAAAAATATACAAGTGTGCGCCTAAACAGTTTTTTTTTGTTTTTAATTTCATGGCTCAAGGTTAACCGGAACGCTAAGTCCGTAACCTAGATTTTTCTATGTTGTGAGAACGTTCCAATTTCGGAATGGCACTGCAATTTCAAGTATATCAAAACAATCTTAAAATTGCAAAGCCATTGAAAATTAAAACGCCAAGTTTGAAACAAATGAAAACTACTTTCAGGACATTCAGTAAGTTTAACATTTGGAATCTGTTCCCTCACACGGTGGTATATAATTGACGTAAGTACGTCCCACTGTCACTGAAAGAAAGAAATACAGTTATATCAATATTAACTCAGTACTCCAAGATTTTGTTTTGTTCATACCCTGGATATTTCTATGTTGTAAGAACGTTCCACTTTCACTCTGTCCTTGAAACGCCAGGTTTGGTACCCTTAAAAAATATACAAGTGTGCGCCTAAACAGTTTTTTTTTTTAATTTCAAGGTTAACCGGAACGCTAAGTCCGTAACCTAGATTTTTCTATGTTGTGAGAACGTTCCAATTTCGGAATGGCACTGCAATTTCAAGTATATCAAAACAATCTTAAAATTGCAAAGCCATTGAAAATTAAAACGCCAAGTTTGAAACAAATGAAAACTACTTTCAGGACATTCAGTAAGTTTAACATTTGGAATCTGTTCCCTCACACGGTGGTATATAATTGACGTAAGTACGTCCCACTGTCACTGAAAGAAAGAAATACAGTTATATCAATATTAACTCAGTACTCCAAGATTTTGTTTTGTTCATACCCTGGATTTTTCTATGTTGTAAGAACGTTCGACTTTCACTCTGTCCTTGAAACGCCAGGTTTGGTACCCTTAAAAAATATACAAGTGTTCGCCTAAATGGTTTTTTTTTTTTCATTTCATGGCTCAAGGTTAACCGGAACGCTAAGTCCGTAACCTAGATTTTTCTATGTTGTAAGAACGTTCCAATTCCACAATGGCATTTGAAATTAAGTATATCAAAACAATCTTAATATTTCAAAGCCATTGTAAAATTAAAACGCCAAGTTTGAAACAAATGAAATCTACTTTCAAGACATTCAGTAAGTTTATCCTTTGGAATCTGTTCCATCACACGGTGGTATATAATTGACGTCAGTACGCCCCACTGTCACTGAAAGAAAGAAATACAGTTATATCAATATTTACTCACTTTCACTCTGTCCTTGAAACGCCAGGTTTGGTACCCTTAAAAAATATACAAGTGTGCGCCTAAACAGTTTTTTTTTGTTTTTAATTTCATGGCTCAAGGTTAACCGGAACGCTAAGTCCGTAACCTAGATTTTTCTATGTTGTGAGAACGTTCCAATTTCGGAATGGCACTGCAATTTCAAGTATATCAAAACAATCTTAAAATTGCAAAGCCATTGAAAATTAAAACGCCAAGTTTGAAACAAATGAAAACTACTTTTAGGACATTCAGTAAGTTTAACATTTGGAATCTGTTCCCTCACACGGTGGTATATAATTGACGTAAGTACGTCCCACTGTCACTGAAAGAAAGAAATACAGTTATATCAATATTAACTCAGTACTCCAAGATTTTGTTTTGTTCATACCCTGGATATTTCTATGTTGTAAGAACGTTCCACTTTCACTCTGTCCTTGAAACGCCAGGTTTGGTACCCTTAAAAAATATACAAGTGTGCGCCTAAACAGTTTTTTTTTGTTTTTAATTTCATGGCTCAAGGTTAACCGGAACGCTAAGTCCGTAACCTAGATTTTTCTATGTTGTGAGAACGTTCCAATTTCGGAATGGCACTGCAATTTCAAGTATATCAAAACAATCTTAAAATTGCAAAGCCATTGAAAATTAAAACGCCAAGTTTGAAACAAATGAAAACTACTTTCAGGACATTCAGTAAGTTTAACATTTGGAATCTGTTCCCTCACACGGTGGTATATAATTGACGTAAGTACGTCCCACTGTCACTGAAAGAAAGAAATACAGTTATATCAATATTAACTCAGTACTCCAAGATTTTGTTTTGTTCATACCCTGGATATTTCTATGTTGTAAGAACGTTCCACTTTCACTCTGTCCTTGAAACGCCAGGTTTGGTACCCTTAAAAAATATACAAGTGTGCGCCTAAACAGTTTTTTTTTTTAATTTCAAGGTTAACCGGAACGCTAAGTCCGTAACCTAGATTTTTCTATGTTGTGAGAACGTTCCAATTTCGGAATGGCACTGCAATTTCAAGTATATCAAAACAATCTTAAAATTGCAAAGCCATTGAAAATTAAAACGCCAAGTTTGAAACAAATGAAAACTACTTTCAGGACATTCAGTAAGTTTAACATTTGGAATCTGTTCCCTCACACGGTGGTATATAATTGACGTAAGTACGTCCCACTGTCACTGAAAGAAAGAAATACAGTTATATCAATATTAACTCAGTACTCCAAGATTTTGTTTTGTTCATACCCTGGATTTTTCTATGTTGTAAGAACGTTCGACTTTCACTCTGTCCTTGAAACATTAAGTATATAAAAACAATCTTAATATTTCGAGAACAGTGAAAAATTAAAACGCCATGTTTAATAACCTGGAAAATATATACAAATTTTTTTTTGTTTTTCATTTCATGGCTCAAGGTTAACCGGAACGCTAAGTCCGTAACCTGGATTTTTCTATGTTGTAGGAACATTCTAATTTTGCAATATTAAGTATAATAAAACAATCTTAATACTCCAAGGCAAGAGTAAAATTAAAACGCCAAGTTTGAAACCATTGAAAATTACATTCAGGACATTGAGTTAAATTTTATTTAACTGTGTATTTATTTATATGTAGGTCCGGATATGTTCGTCATTACCTTGTCCTCACATTCGAATGCTTGTTGGTGTTGTTATAGACGCTGCTGTCTACGAAACTGAAACTACATACGTCATCAGTCTGTCAATCAGTGGTTATGTCTCTCCATATATTTTGACTTTCGGCCATTGCAATTCATGGGGCAATCTGTCGAAATTTCTGGAAAAGCAACAATAAAGAAAAACATTAGTGGGTTAATAGAACCAGGCAATTTTAATAGAACCTAAACTAATTTTGAGATCTTTCAATAAAATGTTTAATGTTTTTTTTTCTAGATTTTGGTGTAGCGCACAATGCCAGTCGCATTAGCCAAATAGATTCCTCAATCAAATACATACTTAGTTGGATAATGCAAAAAAAATAAAATAAAATAAAAGTTAAGACCGATAGTTGAATACTCTTGCACAAATGTCTGCATAAAGTTCTTAAGTTTCATATGCAGTCAAAAATATATAAAGTAAAAGAGCCTCTTGAAAATTGAATAAATATTTCTAAACATTTGTTCTTTGAAAAAGAGCATTTTAGTTAAACATAATTGTTGCCGCCTCTCTTGAAGATTATTGTTGTATATGCATAGGCATACATTGAAACATATGGACATACTTATTGGCATTTGCTTATGTGTTTAGCAGCAACAAGTTGAAGTGTTACGCATCATAAGGAAGCAAAATGGGGCAAACAATCTGCCGGCAGAGCATGATAAACTTAAGGGCTTGTTTGCGTTTAGTGCTTCTCATTATCGATTCTTTATTGAGAGCTTTGTTTTTGTTTGGTTCGTTTAACGTTTTCTATTTTTTTGTTTTTTTTTTTGCGAGGGGTGGTTGGAATGAACGACTTGTCTGTGGATAAAATATTTACATACATATATACACACATACATACGAAGCATATGCGTATGACATAGCCGTAGCATGTAAGAGGCATACATGCAAAAGATAACTAAAATAGTAGAAAACAAAAAGAACCATCACTTATCGAGTGAGCCCCGCGCGTGTGCCATTTTCATTTGGATTTTGATTTGGAATATTTCAATGTTCATTTCCATTTCAGTCTCTCAATGTCGTTCATTTGTATTTATGTTTGTACAATTGTATGTATGTATGTGCTGTGCCATTTGATTTAAAACATTGTTGAAATTTAATTGTGCTTAGCAATCAAAAACAACTACATACATATTTGTGTTTATATGTGCATATACATACATATATTTTTTTAAAATTTAATTTAATCCTTTAAAATTGCTAACACTATACATCTGGCAACACCATAAAACCCCTCTCCCATTGTGAATACACATGCACAAGATCTGCAAAGCAAAGCAAAGCAACAAGTTACAACAGAGCAGTAGATTGAGAGCATAACTGTGGGCTTGCTTGTCTTTTGAAAGAGAGAGCGAGTGGGAGCGAGTTTGAGAGACGTGCCGAAATGGGAGCGCGTTTGCGCAACTGAGTCAGTCAGTGGATAATTTTGAACAATGTGTTTTAAGGCAGACAAGAAGCAGGCAACAACAGTGCATATTGCAACAAGAGGCTACCACACAAAATGTTACTCCAGCCATGGTCAAGACAAAGAACATGGTACATACGTATTTCCTATGTACACACACATACATATCTAGGAATGAGTGTGTGAACCTAAACAAAGAAACAAACGAGGAGCAGCAATGTTGGCAGACGCGTAATTAGCCAGGCAGCAAAAAGTCAACGTTGCTCATAGTGTTCTTTGTTTTTGTGTGTTTTTCGATTTTTGTCTTGGGGTTGCGCGTTTCTGGCAGGCAACTAACTGCACTTTACCACACATACATAAATGCGACCGGAGGAGCAGTAAACGCCAAAAAGCGCTCTCGAGCATTAGAATGCGATCTTGACATACACGATATCAGCGGCAGCAGCAGCAGCGGTAGAGCAGTACCCAAAACAGACGCAGAAGTATCAACAGTAATCCCCAAATGGTTGCTCTCCCAATTGTTCGTTCGGTCGTTCGCTTGCTCGCTTACTCTCAATGTGTTTCTCGGTGTGTCAGTGTGTATGTGCGGTGCCGCGCTCTTTGGCCAGGCGCTAGGCAGTCAGTCAGTTGGCGAAGTCGACCGCCAGTCAGTATCGATTGAACAGTCGCGCGTAATACATCGAACCGATGCGGAGAGTCCGGTCTGGCCCCCACACCCCCGTTTGTAATAAATAGCGTTGCACGAAGCGACCACGCTAGCAAACGGCAAGAATCCGCTGAGAACGACGGAAGCGGCACAGCAACAACGCGCGAGAGAGCCAATAGAATATTAAATACAAGAAATATATATATATTTATAAATATATATATATATTTATATTTAAAAAAAAAAATACAGTAAACAAGAACAACTTAAACATTCAGTTGGAACAGCTGGAAATAAAGGCGCAACTTGAAAACGACAAGCCTAAGATAAAATAAATACATATTCCATTTCAGAAATTCTTATTTTTCGCATTTTGTATTGCTGTATAAATTTTACGCGATTTCGTATATTTTTACATTCGACGTTGCGCTATATATTTATTTTAAAGGCTTAATTTTTTTTTGAAATCGTCAAAACGTGTCTTGTAAAACTTAAAAACTTTAAGCTTTTGCGCGCGTGTGAGTGTTGCAATTGTTTCTAGTTTCATATATCAAAAAAATAAAAATAAATACGCTAAGATAAGAAACTCCTGAACAACAAACCTAAGACTAATCGGAAACCAGCAAAATGCAAGTAATTTGATAAAAATAAATCATAAAAATATATTCATACTTATATGTACGTATATGTTTACAATAAATGAAACAAAGAAAACTAGGAAACGAAAAGTTACATGAACAACTAACTCAAAAGCAACAACAAATAAAATCCTCAAGAAAAGTAACAGCAAAAAGTGCTACAGATTTGACATCATTAACATAACAAAACGGAAAACACACACACACACAAAACAAAATACAACAATAAGCAAGCAAATATAAATAAATTAGCAACTACAACGCCGAGAAGCAACAAAATAACCTTGGCACTAAGTTAGAAAAACAAAATAAAAATTTAAAAAAACTAAAAAAAAAATTTTAAAAAAAATAACATCACCGTTTAGAACTTTGACAAAAATTGTTTCAAAGCGCCGCAAGTTTTTGAAATTGCGTTTTTTGCCCGGTTCTCAACTTTTTTCTTTTTTTTTGGTGTGTCTGTGTATGAGTGCGAAATATAAAATTAAAAAGCGAAAACAAAAACAAATCAAACAACAACAAAACCCACCGGATTCCATAAAAATCCCAACGTGCGAATAAAACACCAGAAAAACAAGTAAAAATATCCATAATTCTGTATACATATTTGAATATACACATATACATCTATTTATGTACATATGTACGTCGGCTATGCACTTTGTATAAAGGGTAGAAAGAAATCTGCATACCTGACACCACCACAAACACAGAAAGAAAACAAAAACAAAAACAAACGAGCAACTGAAACTAACTAACTGCAAATAAAGTAACGGTGAAGACGACACAAACCAAAAGAACAATGACAACGAAACAACCGAGAAAGGTAGCACCCGATGGCGGTTGGGGTTGGGTTGCCTGCTTCGGCGTCAGTTTGGTCAATGTAAGTACTATCTCTATATACACCATTTCAATCTCATAATAAAGCGTGCCCTACAGGGTATTTCGTAGTCTATTTATTTGTAAGCCTTTAAATTTGTTTTTTTTTTTTTTGGTTATGATAGGTTAGTTCTGCTTGCAAATTGCTGTTATTAACTGTTAAACTGACTTACGATAAGATTTACGTAGTGTTTTACGATATTGTAGTATAATATTTACCCTTATTGCCTTATACCCGATTTAATCCATAATTGTAGTAGGATTAGTTACGTCTTTTGATTTGAAAGTAATTCGTCCAGCCGGTTCTACAGGTCAGATGTGCTCTTGAAAATCGTTTTGTATGAAGTTACTGTGATTCTTTCACATAATCGAGTTTCAAACCCAACGACTAAGTAAAAAAAGCACAGAAAACTCATTCAAAAATATTGTTAAAATTGCAATTAACTGTTGACGACACACACGATTAACGAGGATTTAATTATTTTAATACTTGAATATATTACTTCTATGAGAATCGTCTGCAAAAAGAGTTATTTCCTTTTTCAATTTGCTGTGTTCAAAAAAATGCACAGCAAAGAGGAAGAGGAGGAACTCTCCCTGAGATAAATTGCAAAAACTACTACGACACAATAAAATGCACATGATTATATTCTTGTTAAATAATTATTATTACCATCACTGTTATTATTGTTTTTTTTTTTTTTTTGTTATTTCCAATGTTTTTGATTGGTTTTTGAGAATAGTTTGAAAGGTTTAGTATTGGTTTTAAGTTTAAAGTTCGAGAAACTATTAGGTTTATATAATTATTTGTTTATTTGATCAAAACCACTATAGATGTATTAAAGTTGTTCAACAACCATATGTTTTGAACTCTTTTGGAGCTTGCATTCCAAAACTGAAAAGCTAAGAGAAAAGATAGATTAAAGAAAAAACTTTTTCCTGTTCCACTCAGCTTAGTTCCAAACTTAAGAACTGCTGAGAAAATGGCAATGCAAATATGAAAATTAAGAAAATAATATTAAAAAACTAAGGAATATAAAAAGCGCTTATTTACCTGAATATGAATTATGTATTAAAAAATGCATTAAAATATCGAAGAACTTCAGAACTGTTTGGTTTCCATGGTTTTTGGTTGGGTTTCCAATCGTCCATCTCCATCCAATTATTATTGAAGGCAGGCGGCAGGCCAAACTGATAATTTGTAATTGGTTTCCATTTGAATTTTTTCCTTCATGTAGTTCCAGCGCTTAGATGAACCGTTTAAATCTTCAGGTAACTTAAACGTTGTATTGCTGTATCCAAATAATCTGAAAAAAAGAAGAGAGAGAGAGACTATTAGTGAAATTAGTTAACAATTGAATCAATTATTACAACAAGAGGGAATAAAACATGTAAGTGAACTTACACATCTGAATCTAACGATGTTTGAATTCGTTAGCATTTCTTTGTCAATGCGTTGATCAAGGCAAAACTTATGATTCACAATTCAAACTCATAATAAAATGTGTAAAATCACTATTTTAAGCACGAATTGTAAATAACAAAAAATTTTGTATTTTCTATTAAGCCGTTTAAATTTTAAATCACTTTAATAGTAAAACCCAGTGGTCCAACAGTTTTTTAAGCTACCCAAAATCTAAAACAAAAGGAAGAAAGAATATTAGTTAGAAATCTTAAAAATTAGTCTAACATGTCATGGGCCATAACAAAGAGAAGATTACACAAGTACTTACCACACGTTAAGGAATAATTCGCTTCGTCTCGATCTAAAGTTCCTTATGATACCTAATTCGAACATAATTCACCATCAGAATGCTTTTTCATGCGCAACCTCAGGTACCATAGCCCCACATACTCTGTTAAATAGGTGCGTGTGGATATGGTACCAGGAACTGCAAATGAATTTAAATGGCCAGTTCGAACCTATAACTCAAATGCACAAACTAGCACTTCACTACCGATGATTTTAGATGTCGTTTTGGTACCATGCTCAGAGTGGATCCGCAAAAGATATTAACTTGTTAAATATTAGTTAAAATCTTTTGAGAAGCCACGTTGCGCATGGTAGGGTGGCGGCGAGGCAAACGGTTTTAACACACATTCACTAAACTTTTTTTAAATAAATCATTATTGTAGTAGTGTCGTTCGTTTCTGTTCAAAACAATTGAGATTCGTTCAACTTGAACTCACTTTATCTTATAACACCTGTCCCTACCGATACTCGTGTCCTGCGTGTTCCATGCGCCGTCTTCCAATCTTGAAACTTACGGATTGTTGCGCCACACATGGTAAGAGAACGAAAAAAGTATGGGAATTAATGAAAATTTTAGTTCTCTACGGATTTTACAGATAATACTCACTTGATAAACTTGAGGCACGATGATATTCGTTGTCGTTTTGGTACCATGCGCATTATGTCAAGACACATTGATCTGAAATAAAAAGGAGAAAGACTGTTAATATGAGAAGAAAAGGCATGAACCATAACAAAAAGTACCTACCACAAGTTGAGGAATAATTCGCTTCGTCTCGATCTAAAGTTCCTAACGATACTTAATTCGAACACAATTCACCATCAGAATGCTTTTTCATGCGCAACCTCAGGTACCATAGCCCCACATACTTTGTTAAATAGGTGCGTGTGGATATGGTACCAGGAACTGCAAATGAATTTAAATGGCCAGTTCGAACCTATAACTCAAATGCACAAACTAGCACTTCACTACCGATGATTTTAGATGTCGTTTTGGTACCATGCTCAGAGTGGATCCGCAAAAGATATTAACTTGTTAAATATTAGTTAAAATCTTTTGAGAAGCCACGTTGCGCATGGTAGGGTGGCGGCGAGGCAAACGGTTTTAACACACATTCACTAAACTTTTTTTAAATAAATCATTATTGTAGTAGTGTCGTTCGTTTCTGTTCAAAACAATTGAGATTCGTTCAACTTGAACTCACTTTATCTTATAACACCTGTCCCTACCGATACTCGTGTCCTGCGTGTTCCGTGCGCCGTCTTCCAATCTTGAAACTTACGGATTGTTGCGCCACACATGGTAAGAGAACGAAAAAAGTATGTGAATTAATGAAAATTTTAGTTCTCTACGGATTTTACAGATAATACTCACTTGATAAACTTGAGGCACGATGATATTCGTTGTCGTTTTGGTACCATGCGCATTATGTCAAGACACATTGATCTGAAATAAAAAAGGAGAAAGACTGTTAATATGAGAAGAAAAGGCATGAACCATAACAAAAAGTACCTACCACAAGTTGAGGAATAATTCGCTTCGTCTCGACCTAAAGTTCCTTATGATACCTAATTCGAACATAATTCACCATCAGAATGCTTTTTCATGCGCAATTTAAGGTACCATAGCCCCACAAACTCTGTTAAATAGGTGCGTTTGGCTATGGTACCTGGAACTGCAAATGAAATTAAATGGCCAGTTCAAACTTGTAGCACAAATTCACAAACTAGCACGTCAGTTGCGATGATATTGATGATGTCGTTTGTGAACCATGCTCGAAGTGGCTAATCAAAGGGCTTAAACTTTAAAACTTAGTTAAAACCGCCTTGATAAGCCACTTTGCGCATGGAAGGGTGGGCTACGAAAAATATGTTTTAACTCACATTAACTCAAATCTTCATTAAACAAATAATTATTGTAGTAATGTTGTTCGCTTCTGTTCAATGTACTGTATAAAAGACTCGGAATTTCTGAACATATCAAAAGCAGTTTCAAAAGCCCGAGTCAGTTACACTGCACATCACTTTCTTCAACTAACCGATATTGATGAGGTCGTTTCTTTAAACAAATCATTATTGTAGTAGTGTCGTTCGATTCTTTTAAAAAAATGCAGACTTATTTAGCTTGAGCTCACTTTATCTTATAACACCTGTCCCTACCGATACTCGTGTCCTGCGTGTTCCGTGCGCCGTCTTCCAATCTTGAAACTTACGGATTGTTGCGCCACACATGGTAAGAGAACGAAATAAAATGGGAATTAATGAAAATTTTAGTTCTCTACGGATTTTACAGATAATACTCACTTGATAAACTTGAGGCACGATGATATTCGTTGTCGTTTTGGTACCATGCGCATTATGTCAAGACACATTGATCTGAAATAAAACGGAGAAAGACTGTTAATATGAGAAGAAAAGGCATGAACCATAACAAAAAGTACCTACCACAAGTTGAGGAATAATTCGCTTCGTCTCGTTCTAAAGTTCCTTATGAGACCTAATTCGAACATAATTCACCATCAGAATGCTTTTTCATGCGCAATCTCAGGTACCATAGCCCAACAAACTCTGTTAAATAGGTGCGTTTGGCTATGGTACCAGGAACTGCAAATGAAATTAAATGGCCAGTTCAAACTTGTAGCACAAATGCACAAACAAGCACTTCACTACCGATGATTTTAGATGTCGTTTTGGTACCATGCTCAGAGTGGACCCCCAAAAGATTTTAACTTGTTAAATATTAGTTAAAATCTTTTGAGATGCCACGTTGCGCATGGTAGGGTGGCGGCGAGGCAAACGGTTTTAACACACATTCACTAAACTTTTTTTAAATAAATCATTATTGTAGTAGTGTCGTTCGTTTCTGTTCAAAACAATTGAGATTCGTTCAACTTGAACTCACTTTATCTTATAACACCTGTCCCTACCGATACTCGTGTCCTGCGTGTTCCGTGCGCCGTCTTCCAATCTTGAAACTTACGGATTGTTGCGCCACACATGGTAAGAGAACGAAAAAAGTATGTGAATTAATGGAAATTTTAGTTCTCCTTGGTTTCTACAGATAATACTCACTTGATAAACTTGAGGAGGCACGATGATATTCGATGTCGTTTTGGTACCATGCGCAGTATGTCAAGACACATTGATCTGAAATAAAAAGGAGAAAGACTGTTAATATGAGAAGAAAAGGCATGAACCATAACAAAAAGTACCTACCACAAGTTGAGGAATAATTTGTTTCGTCTCGATCTAAAGTTCCTAACGATACTTAATTCGAACACAATTCACCATCAGAATGCTTTTTCATGCGCAATCACAGGTTCCATAGTCCCACAAACTCTGTTAAATAGGTGCGTGTGGCTATGGTACCTGGAACTGCAAATGAAATCAAATGGCCAGTTCGAACCTATAACTCAAATGCACAAACAAGCACTTCACTACCGATGATTTTAGATGTCGTTTTGGTACCATGCTCAGAGTGGATCCCCAAAAGATATTAACTTGTTAAATATTAGTTAAAATCTTTCGAGAAGCCACGTTGCGCATGGTAGGGTGGCGGCGAGGCAAACGGTTTTAGCACACATTCACTAAACTTTTTTGAATAAATCATTATTGTAGTAGTGTCGATCGTTTCTGTTCAAAACAATTGAGACTCATTCAACTTGAACTCACTTTATCTTATAAGACCTGTCCCTACCGATACTCGTGTCCTGCGTGTTCCGTGCGCCGTCTTCCAATCTTGAAACTTACGGATTGTTGCGCCACACATGGTAAGAGAACGAAAAAAGTATGTGAATTAATGAAAATTTTAGTTCTCTACGGATTTTACAGATAATACTCACTTGATAAACTTGAGGCACGATGATATTCGTTGTCGTTTTGGTACCATGCGCATTATGTCAAGACACATTGATCTGAAATAAAAAAGGAGAAAGACTGTTAATATGAGAAGAAAAGGCATGAACCATAACAAAAAGTACCTACCACAAGTTGAGGAATAATTCGCTTCGTCTCGACCTAAAGTTCCTTATGATACCTAATTCGAACATAATTCACCATCAGAATGCTTTTTCATGCGCAATTTAAGGTACCATAGCCCCACAAACTCTGTTAAATAGGTGCGTTTGGCTATGGTACCAGGAACTGCAAATGAAAAAATAGATGGCCAGTTCGAACCTTTAACACAAATGCACAAACTAGCACTTCACTACCGATGATATTAGATGTCGTTTTGGTACCATGCGCACTGTGTCGACCGAGGAATTACCTAACATATAAAACCAAGCTAAGCATTCCCATGCACGACACATTGCACATAATAAGGAAGTTTGCAGGAAAGTACTTTGTTTTAAAACAAAACATTTCACACTTACTCAACTTGAACTCACTTTAACTTTAGACACATTTCACTTCTACGTTTAATACTGCTAACGGACATAATACTGCATATGGAAAGTACTACTATTTGCAGAAAATAACAATGTTTCCTAAAACACTAACTTGTCGCACTCGCTCGATTGTATTCTACATGAAGTAATTTATGCACCGATTTTGTTGACGATTCTGTTTTGAGCGAAATATCAGACGCTTTTAAGCCTATTTAAAGTAGTTTGAAACTGAGGTGCGTTAGTTAAGAGTATCAAAATTAACCAACTATCCCAAGTTTATAATGTGAAAGTAAGTTTTATTTCAACTCATATAAAGTCTTCAAAGTTAGTATTTAAACAAATCGTAACATTTTTTATAGATGAAGCAACTATTTTTTGGTTTGGTACGTTTATCGATAATTTCCTAGTAACTAGGCAATGTTGATAAGATTATCACAGCTTTGGGTGGTGGAAATAATTATGTCTTAAATTCAATTGATGTCGTCGAATTTCGTTTATTTATCGGACAGAAAAAATAAAAATATATAATACAAATGCGTATTAATAATATGCATGTTTATGGGCGTAACGAGAAAATCGAGAAAAACAAAAATTAACAAATTATTGAAACAAACAAACAAACAACAAAACATTAACATCATTTAGTAGTTGTTTTTTTTTTATTGTTTTAGTGATAGCCCGCAAATCAGTCGATTATATGACTGCGACCGGTGTTCACTAATCGTATTTGATGTTCGTTATCGTTTGCAGTACATTTAATCGCTTATAAATCATTTACGATTTGCTTGAGTTGAATGTTTTACAGAGCGAAAAACAATCAGGTACAACAATGTGCATTTTGCTACATCAACAAAACAACAACAACAAATCTGATAAGGAATAGTATTAGTATTAGTATTCAATGTGATTTAAAACAAAGCGCTTGTTTTTTGCACAATTTTTACCAAAAATTCAATTGCATTGATTATCTTATCTTGTTGTATTCATAGGTTTATATAATAAGAAAAATAAATAACATTATTGTAGAAGTAATTGTATATTCCAATTTGCAAACTATTTGTTTTTACTTGTTCTTATCGAAAAGCTTTTAGTTTATCACATGAGTCTTGTCTGCCAGCGTGTCTGGGGCTGGGCCAAAGATAGCGATTTATCCATGTTATCGTCAATATTTACATAGAAAAACCAACATAAAACAGTAACTTATCTATAATCTTGGAAACTATAACGATGTTCAATCATTTTAACATACACTCAAATAAACTATAATTAGTTGTAAAAAAATAACACATATCGAATGCATTAGGAAACTCTATTCTCCCTGCGACAAAATGCTTTAAACTTGACACTAGGCACTTGCCTTAGATGTGCCGATAGCGATATCGATTTCATATTTAAAATAAAGTTAAATAAGAACCTGAAACAGAAAATTCCGGGTTAGCCTGAAGGGAAACAAAAGGTGCAACAAGTACCACAAAATAAGAGTTAAGTTATCGAAAGTGTTTCCTACGAAGCACCTTTCACTTCCGATATTGGTGTCCTGCGTGTTCCATTCGCCGTCTGCCAACCTTGGAACGTTTTGAAAACAGCTTCAAGATACGGAGGTTGTAACACTTCACATGGAACGAAAACGAAAAAAGTATGGGGTTAAAATCGAATGACAATTTTAGTTCTATAGATTTTCTACAAATAATACTCACTTAATTAACTTGAGGCGGCACGATAAAATTCGTTGTCGTTTTGGTACCATGCGCATTATGTCAAGACACATTGATCTGAAATAAAACGGAGAAAGACTGTTAATATGAGAAGCGAAGTAAAAGTTTAACATGGCATGGGCCATAACAAAAAGTACCTACCACAAGTTGAGGAATAATTCGCTTCGTCTCGACCTAAAGTCCCTAACGATACTTAATTCGAACATAATTCACCATCAGAATGCTTTTTCATGCGCAATTTAAGGTACCATAGCCCCACAAACTCTGTTAAATAGGTGCGTTTGGCTATGGTACCAGGAACTGCAAATGAAATTAAATGGCCAGTTCAAACTTGTAGCACAAATACACAAACTAGCACTTCACTACCGATGATTTTAGATGTCGTTTTGGTACCATGCTCAGAGTGGATCCCCAAAAGATATTAACTTGTTAAATAATAGTTAAAATCTGTTGAGAAGCCACGTTGCGCATGGTAGGGTGGCGGCGAGGCAAACGGTTTTAGCACACATTCACTAAACTTTTTTTGAATAAATCATTATTGTAGTAGTGTCGTTCCTTTCTGTTCAAAACAATTGAGATTCGTTCAACTTGAACTCACTTTATCTTATAACACCTGTCCCTACCGATACTCGTGTCCTGCGTGTTCCATGCGCCGTCTTCCAATCTTGAAACTTACGGATTGTTGCGCCACACATGGTAAGAGAACGAAAAAAGTATGGGAATTAATGAAAATTTTAGTTCTCTACGGATTTTACAGATAATACTCACTTGATAAACTTGAGGCACGATGATATTCGTTGTCGTTTTGGAACCATGCGCATTATGTCAAGACACATTGATCTGAAATAAAAAGGAGAAAGACTGTTAATATAACAAGAAAAGGCATGAACCATAACAAAAAGTACCTACCACAAGTTGAGGAATAACTCGCTTCTTTTCGTTCTAAAGTCCCTAACGATACTTAATTCCAACATAATTCACCATCAGAATGCTTTTTCATGCGCAATCTCAGGTAACATAGCCCCACAAACTCTGTTAAATAGGTGCGTGTGGCTACGGTACCTGGAACTGCAAATGAAATCAAATGGCCAGTTCGAACCTTTAACTCAAATGCACAAACAAGCACTTCACTACCGATGATTTTAGATGTCGTTTTGGTACCATGCTCAGAGTGGATCCCCAAAAGATATTAACTTGTTAAATAATAGTTAAAATCTGTTGAGAAGCCACGTTGCGCATGGTAGGGTGGCGGCGAGGCAAACGGTTTTAGCACACATTCACTAAACTTTTTTTGAATAAATCATTATTGTAGTAGTGTCGTTCGTTTCTGTTTCAAACAATTGAGACTCATTCACCTTGAACTCAACTTATCTTATAACACCTTTCCCTACCGATACTTGTGTTGAGCGTGTTCCATGCGCCGTCTTCCAATCTTGAAACGTACGGATTGTTACACTGCACATGGAAAAAAAATAGAAAAACGTATGGGAATCAAAACATGATAATTTAAGTTCTTTAGATTTTCTACAAATAATTCTAACTTGATAAACTTGAGGAGGCACGATGTTATTCGACGTCGTTTTGGTACCATGCGCATTATGTCAAGACACATTGATCTGAAATAAAACGGAGAAAGACTGTTAATATGAGAAGCGAAGTAAAAGTTTAACATGGCATGGGCCATAACAAAAAGTACTTTCCACAAGTTGAGGAATAATTCGCTTCGTCTCGATCTTAAGTCCCTAACGATACTTAATTCGAACATAATTCACCATCAGAATGCTTTTTCATGCGCAATCTCAGGTACCATAGCCCAACAAACTCTGTTAAATAGGTGCGTTTGGCTATGGTACCTGGAACTGCAAATGAAATTAAATGGCCAGTTCAAACTTGTAGCACAAATACACAAACTAGCACTTCACTACCGATGATTTTAGATGTCGTTTTGGTACCATGCTCAGAGTGGATCCGCAAAAGATATTAACTTGTTAAATAATAGTTAAAATCTGTTGAGAAGCCACGTTGCGCATGGTAGGGTGGCGGCGAGGCAAACGGTTTTAACACACATTCACTAAACTTTTTTTAAATAAATCATTATTGTAGTAGTGTCGTTCGTTTCTGTTCAAAACAATTGAGATTCGTTCAACTTGAACTCACTTTATCTTATAACACCTGTCCCTACCGATACTCGTGTCCTGCGTGTTCCGTGCGCCGTCTTCCAATCTTGAAACTTACGGATTGTTGCGCCACACATGGTAAGAGAACGAAAAAAGTATGGGAATTAATGAAAATTTTAGTTCTCCTTGGTTTCTACAGATAATACTCACTTGATAAACTTGAGGCACGATGATATTCGTTGTCGTTTTGGAACCATGCGCATTATGTCAAGACACATTGATCTGAAATAAAAAGGAGAAAGACTGTTAATATGAGAAGAAAAGGCATGAACCATAACAAAAAGTACCTACCACAAGTTGAGGAATAATTTGTTTCGTCTCGATCTAAAGTTCCTAACGATACTTAATTCGAACACAATTCACCATCAGAATGCTTTTTCATGCGCAATCACAGGTTCCATAGTCCCACAAACTCTGTTAAATAGGTGCGTTTGGCTATGGTACCTGGAACTGCAAATGAAATTAAATGGCCAGTTCGAACCTTTAACACAAATGCACAAACTAGCACTTCACTACCAATGATATTAGATGTCGTTTTGGTACCATGCGCACTGTGTCGACCGAGGAATTACCTAACATATAAAACCAAGCTAAGCATTCCCATGCACGACACATTGCACATAATAAGGAAGTTTGCCGGAAAGTTCTTTGTTTTGAAAAAAAACAATTCACACTTATTCAACTTGAACTCACTTAAATTTTAGACACATTTC
>JAWNNU010001221.1:0-19651 GCA_035044585.1 Scaptomyza polygonia
TTGGAATCTGTTCCCTCACACGGTGGTATATAATTGACGTAAGTACGTCCCACTGTCACTGAAAGAAAGAAATACAGTTATATCAGTATTAATTCAGTACTCCAAGATTTTGTTTTGTTCATACCCTGGATATTTCTATGTTGTAAGAACGTTCGACTTCCACTCAGTCCTTGAAACGCCAGGTTTGGTACCCTTTAAAAATATACAAGTGTTCGCCTAAATGGTTTTTTTTTTTTAATTTCATGGCTCAAGGTTAACCCGAACGCTAAGTCCGTAACCTAGGTTTTTCTATGTTGTAAGAACGTTCCAATTTCGCAATGGCATTTGAAATTTTAAGTATATCAAAACAATCTTAATATTTCAAAGCCATTGTAAAATTAAAACGCCAAGTTTGAAACAAATGAAAACTACTTTCAGGACATTCAGTAAGTTTAACCTTTGGAATCTGTTCCCTCACACGGTGGTATATAATTGACGTAAGTACGTCCCACTGTCACTGAAAGAAAGAAATACAGTTATATCAAGATTTTGTTTTGTTCATACCCTGGATATTTCTATGTTGTAAGAACGTTCCACTTTCACTCTGTCCTTGAAACGCCAGGTTTGGTACCCTTAAAAAATATACAAGTGTTCGCCTAAATGGTTTTTTTTTTTTCATTTCATGGCTCAAGACTATCCGGAACGCCAAGTCCGTAACCTAGATTTTTCTATGTTGTGAGAACGTTCCAATTTCGCAATGGCACTGCAATTTTAAGTATATCAAAACAATCTTAAAATTTCAAAGCCATTGTAAAATTAAAACGCCAAGTTTGAAACAAATGAAAACTACTTTCAGGACATTCAGTAAGTTTAATATTTGGAATCTGTTCCCTCACACGGTGGTATATAATTGACGTAAGTACGTCCCACTGTCACTGAAAGAAAGAAATACAGTTATATCAAGATTTTGTTTTGTTCATACCCTGGATATTTCTATGTTGTAAGAACGTTCCACTTTCACTCTGTCCTTGAAACGCCAGGTTTGGTACCCTTAAAAAATATACAAGTGTTCGCCTAAATGGTTTTTTTTTTTCATTTCATGGCTCAAGACTATCCGGAACGCCAAGTCCGTAACCTAGATTTTTCTATGTTGTGAGAACGTTCCAATTTCGCAATGGCATTTGAAATTAAGTATATCAAAACAATCTTAATATTTCAAAGCCATTGTAAAATTAAAACGCCAAGTTTGAAACAAATGAAATCTACTTTCAAGACATTCAGTAAGTTTATCCTTTGGAATCTGTTCCATCACACGGTGGTATATAATTGACGTCAGTACGTCCCACTGTCACTGAAAGAAAGAAATACAGTTATATCAATATTTACTCACTTTCACTCTGTCCTTGAAACGCCAGGTTTGGTACCCTTAAAAAATATACAAGTGTGCGCCTAAACAGTTTTTTTTTGTTTTTAATTTCATGGCTCAAGGTTAACCGGAACGCTAAGTCCGTAACCTAGATTTTTCTATGTTGTGAGAACGTTCCAATTTCGGAATGGCACTGCAATTTCAAGTATATCAAAACAATCTTAAAATTGCAAAGCCATTGAAAATTAAAACGCCAAGTTTGAAACAAATGAAAACTACTTTCAGGACATTCAGTAAGTTTAACATTTGGAATCTGTTCCCTCACACGGTGGTATATAATTGACGTAAGTACGTCCCACTGTCACTGAAAGAAAGAAATACAGTTATATCAATATTAACTCAGTACTCCAAGATTTTGTTTTGTTCATACCCTGGATTTTTCTATGTTGTAAGAACGTTCGACTTTCACTCTGTCCTTGAAACGCCAGGTTTGGTACCCTTAAAAAATATACAAGTGTTCGCCTAAATGGTTTTTTTTTTTCATTTCATGGCTCAAGGTTAACCGGAACGCTAAGTCCGTAACCTAGATTTTTCTATGTTGTAAGAACGTTCCAATTCCACAATGGCATTTGAAATTATGTATATCAAAACAATCTTAATATTTCAAAGCCATTGTAAAATTAAAACGCCAAGTTTGAAACAAATGAAATCTACTTTCAAGACATTCAGTAAGTTTATCCTTTGGAATCTGTTCCATCACACGGTGGTATATAATTGACGTCAGTACGTCCCACTGTCACTGAAAGAAAGAAATACAGTTATATCAATATTTACTCACTTTCACTCTGTCCTTGAAACGCCAGGTTTGGTACCCTTAAAAAATATACAAGTGTGCGCCTAAACAGTTTTTTTTTTTAATTTCAAGGTTAACCGGAACGCTAAGTCCGTAACCTAGATTTTTCTATGTTGTGAGAACGTTCCAATTTCGGAATGGCACTGCAATTTCAAGTATATCAAAACAATCTTAAAATTGCAAAGCCATTGAAAATTAAAACGCCAAGTTTGAAACAAATGAAAACTACTTTCAGGACATTCAGTAAGTTTAACATTTGGAATCTGTTCCCTCACACGGTGGTATATAATTGACGTAAGTACGTCCCACTGTCACTGAAAGAAAGAAATACAGTTATATCAATATTAACTCAGTACTCCAAGATTTTGTTTTGTTCATACCCTGGATTTTTCTATGTTGTAAGAACGTTCGACTTTCACTCTGTCCTTGAAACGCCAGGTTTGGTACCCTTAAAAAATATACAAGTGTGCGCCTAAACAGTTTTTTTTGTTTTTAATTTCATGGCTCAAGGTTAACCGGAACGCTAAGTCCGTAACCTAGATTTTTCTATGTTGTGAGAACGTTCCAATTTCGGAATGGCACTGCAATTTCAAGTATATCAAAACAATCTTAAAATTTCAAAGCCATTGAAAATTAAAACGCCAAGTTTGAAACAAATGAAAACTACTTTCAGGACATTCAGTAAGTTTAACATTTGGAATCTGTTCCCTCACACGGTGGTATATAATTGACGTAAGTACGTCCCACTGTCACTGAAAGAAAGAAATACAGTTATATCAATATTAACTCAGTACTCCAAGATTTTGTTTTGTTCATACCCTGGATATTTCTATGTTGTAAGAACGTTCCACTTTCACTCTGTCCTTGAAACGCCAGGTTTGGTACCCTTAAAAAATATACAAGTGTGCGCCTAAACAGTTTTTTTTTTTTAATTTCAAGGTTAACCGGAACGCTAAGTCCGTAACCTAGATTTTTCTATGTTGTGAGAACGTTCCAATTTCGGAATGGCACTGCAATTTCAAGTATATCAAAACAATCTTAAAATTGCAAAGCCATTGAAAATTAAAACGCCAAGTTTGAAACAAATGAAAACTACTTTCAGGACATTCAGTAAGTTTAACATTTGGAATCTGTTCCCTCACACGGTGGTATATAATTGACGTAAGTACGTCCCACTGTCACTGAAAGAAAGAAATACAGTTATATCAATATTAACTCAGTACTCCAAGATTTTGTTTTGTTCATACCCTGGATATTTCTATGTTGTAAGAACGTTCAACTTTCACTCTGTTCTTGAAACGCCAGGTTTGGTACCCTTAAAAAATATACAAGTGTGCGCCTAAACAGTTTTTTTTTTTTAATTTCAAGGTTAACCGGAACGCTAAGTCCGTAACCTAGATTTTTCTATGTTGTGAGAACGTTCCAATTTCGGAATGGCACTGCAATTTCAAGTATATCAAAACAATCTTAAAATTGCAAAGCCATTGAAAATTAAAACGCCAAGTTTGAAACAAATGAAAACTACTTTCAGGACATTCAGTAAGTTTAACATTTGGAATCTGTTCCCTCACACGGTGGTATATAATTGACGTAAGTACGTCCCACTGTCACTGAAAGAAAGAAATACAGTTATATCAATATTAACTCAGTACTCCAAGATTTTGTTTTGTTCATACCCTGGATTTTTCTATGTTGTAAGAACGTTCGACTTTCACTCTGTCCTTGAAACGCCAGGTTTGGTACCCTTAAAAAATATACAAGTGTGCGCCTAAACAGTTTTTTTTGTTTTTAATTTCATGGCTCAAGGTTAACCGGAACGCTAAGTCCGTAACCTAGATTTTTCTATGTTGTGAGAACGTTCCAATTTCGGAATGGCACTGCAATTTCAAGTATATCAAAACAATCTTAAAATTGCAAAGCCATTGAAAATTAAAACGCCAAGTTTGAAACAAATGAAAACTACTTTCAGGACATTCAGTAAGTTTAACATTTGGAATCTGTTCCCTCACACGGTGGTATATAATTGACGTAAGTACGTCCCACTGTCACTGAAAGAAAGAAATACAGTTATATCAATATTAACTCAGTACTCCAAGATTTTGTTTTGTTCATACCCTGGATATTTCTATGTTGTAAGAACGTTCCACTTTCACTCTGTCCTTGAAACGCCAGGTTTGGTACCCTTAAAAAATATACAAGTGTGCGCCTAAACAGTTTTTTTTTTTAATTTCAAGGTTAACCGGAACGCTAAGTCCGTAACCTAGATTTTTCTATGTTGTGAGAACGTTCCAATTTCGGAATGGCACTGCAATTTCAAGTATATCAAAACAATCTTAAAATTGCAAAGCCATTGAAAATTAAAACGCCAAGTTTGAAACAAATGAAAACTACTTTCAGGACATTCAGTAAGTTTAACATTTGGAATCTGTTCCCTCACACGGTGGTATATAATTGACGTAAGTACGTCCCACTGTCACTGAAAGAAAGAAATACAGTTATATCAATATTAACTCAGTACTCCAAGATTTTGTTTTGTTCATACCCTGGATTTTTCTATGTTGTAAGAACGTTCGACTTTCAATCTGTCCTTGAAACATTAAGTATATAAAAACAATCTTAATATTTCGAGAACAGTGAAAAATTAAAACGCCATGTTTAATAACCTGGAAAATATATACAAATTTTTTTTTGTTTTTCATTTCATGGCTCAAGGTTAACCGGAACGCTAAGTCCGTAACCTGGATTTTTCTATGTTGTAGGAACATTCTAATTTTGCAATATTAAGTATATTAAAACAATCTTAATACTCCAAGGCAAGAGTAAAATTAAAACGCCAAGTTTGAAACCATTGAAAATTACATTTAGGACATTGAGTTAAGTTTTATTTAACTGTGTATTTATTTATATGTAGGTCCGGATATGTTCGTCATTACCTTGTCCTCACATTCGAATGCTTGTTGGTGTTGTTATAGACGCTGCTGTCTACGAAACTGAAACTACATACGTCATCAGTCTGTCAATCAGTGGTTATGTCTCTCCATATATTTTGAGTTTCGGCCATTGCAATTCATTGGGCAATCTGTCGAAATTTCTGGAAAAGCAACAATAAAGAAAAACATTAGTGGGTTAATAGAACCAGGCAATTTTAATAGAACCTAAACTAATTTTGAGACCTTTCAATAAAATGTTTAATGTTTTTTTCTAGATTTTGGTGTAGCGCACAATGCCAGTCGCATTAGCCAAATAGATTCCTCAATCAAATACATACTTAGTTGGATAATGCAAAAAAAATAAAATAAATAAAAGTTAAGACCGATAGTTGAATACTCTTGCACAAATGTCTGCATAAAGTTCTTAAGTTTCATATGCAGTCAAAAATATATAAAGTAAAAGAACCTCTTGAAAATTGAATAAATATTTCTAAACATTTGTTCTTTGAAAAAGAGCATTTTAGTTAAACATAATTGTTGCCGCCTCTCTTGAAGATTATTGTTGTATATGCATAGGCATACATTGAAACATATGGACATACTTATTGGCATTTGCTTATGTGTTTAGCAGCAACAAGTTGAAGTGTTACGCATCATAAGGAAGCAAAATGGGGCAAACAATCTGCCGGCAGAGCATGATAAACTTAAGGGCTTGTTTGCGTTTAGTGCTTCTCATTATCGATTCTTTATTGAGAGCTTTGTTTTTGTTTGGTTCGTTTAACGTTTTCTATTTTTTTGTTTTTTTTTTTGCGAGGGGTGGTTGGAATGAACGACTTGTCTGTGGATAAAATATTTACATACATATATACACACATACATACGAAGCATATGCGTATGACATAGCCGTAGCATGTAAGAGGCATACATACAAAAGATAACTAAAATAGTAGAAAACAAAAAGAACCATCACTTATCGAGTGAGCCCCGCGCGTGTGCCATTTTCATTTGGATTTTGATTTGGAATATTTCAATGTTCATTTCCATTTCAGTCTCTCAATGTCGTTCATTTGTATTTATGTTTGTATAATTGTATGTATGTATGTGCTGTGCCATTTGATTTAAAACATTGTTGAAATTTAATTGTGCTTAGCAATTAAAAACAATGAACACTTGTGGCATAGATATGCTTCCTTTCACCCATTTGAGTGGATCTGCAAAGCTAAAAATTTTAACTGGTACAACTACATACATATTTGTGTTTATATGTGCATATACATACATATATTTTTTTAAAATTTAATTTAATCCTTTAAAATTGCTAACACTATACATCTGGCAACACCATAAAACCCCTCTCCCATTGTGAATACACATGCACAAGATCTGCAAAGCAAAGCAAAGCAACAAGTTACAACAGAGCAGTAGATTGAGAGCATAACTGTGGGCTTGCTTGTCTTTTGAAAGAGAGAGCGAGTGGGAGCGAGTTTGAGAGACGTGCCGAAATGGGAGCGCGTTTGCGCAACTGAGTCAGTCAGTGGATAATTTTGAACAATGTGTTTTAAGGCAGACAAGAAGCAGGCAACAACAGTGCATATTGCAACAAGAGGCTACCGCACAAAATGTTACTCCAGCCATGGTCAAGACAAAGAACATGGTACATACGTATTTCCTATGTACACACACATACATATCTAGGAATGAGTGTGTGAACCTAAACAAAGAAACAAACGAGGAGCAGCAATGTTGGCAGACGCGTAATTAGCCAGGCAGCAAAAAGTCAACGTTGCTCATAGTGTTCTTTGTTTTTGTGTGTTTTTCGATTTTTGTCTTGGGGTTGCGCGTTTCTGGCAGGCAACTAACTGCACTTTACCACACATACATAAATGCGACCGGAGGAGCAGTAAACGCCAAAATGCGCTCTCGAGCATTAGAATGCGATCTTGACATACACGATATCAGCGGCAGCAGCAGCAGCGGTAGAGCAGTACCCAAAACAGACGCAGAAGTATCAACAGTAATCCCCAAATGGTTGCTCTCCCAATTGTTCGTTCGGTCGTTCGCTTGCTCGCTTACTCTCAATGTGTTTCTCGGTGTGTCAGTGTGTGTGTGCGGTGCCGCGCTCTTTGGCCAGGCGCTAGGCAGTCAGTCAGTTGGCGAAGTCGACCGCCAGTCAGTATCGATTGAACAGTCGCGCGTAATACATCGAACCGATGCGGAGAGCCCGGTCTGGCCCCCACACCCCCGTTTGTAATAAATAGCGTTGCACGAAGCGACCACGCTAGCAAACGGCAAGAATCCGCTGAGAACGACGGAAGCGGCACAGCAACAACGCGCGAGAGAGCCAATAGAATATTAAATACAAGAAATATATATATATTTATAAATATATATATATATATTTATATTTAAAAAAAAAAATACAGTAAACAAGAACAACTTAAACATTCAGTTGGAACAGCTGGAAATAAAGGCGCAACTTGAAAACGACAAGCCTAAGATAAAATAAATACATATTCCATTTCAGAAATTCTTATTTTTCGCATTTTGTATTGCTGTATAAATTTTACGCGATTTCGTATATTTTTACATTCGACGTTGCGCTATATATTTATTTTAAAGGCTTAATTTTTTTTTGAAATCGTCAAAACGTGTCTTGTAAAACTTAAAAACTTTAAGCTTTTGCGCGCGTGTGAGTGTTGCAATTGTTTCTAGTTTCATATATCAAAAAAATAAAAATAAATACGCTAAGATAAGAAACTCCTGAACAACAACAAACCTAAGACTAATCGGAAACCAGCAAAATGCAAGTAATTTGATAAAAATAAATCATAAAAATATATTCATACTTATATGTACGTATGTATATGTTTACAATAAATGAAACAAAGAAAACTAGGAAACGAAAAGTTACATGAACAACTAACTCAAAAGCAACAACAAATAAAATCCTCAAGAAAAGTAACAGCAAAAAGTGCTACAGATTTGACATCATTAACATAACAAAACGGAAAACACACACACAAAACAAAATACAACAATAAGCAAGCAAATATAAATAAATTAGCAACTACAACGCCGAGAAGCAACAAAATAACCTTGGCACTAAGTTAGAAAAACAAAATAAAAATTTAAAAAAACTAAAAAAAAAATTTTAAAAAAAATAACATCACCGTTTAGAACTTTGACAAAAATTGTTTCAAAGCGCCGCAAGTTTTTGTAATTGCGTTTTTTGCCCGGTTCTCAACTTTTTTCTTTTTTTTTGGTGTGTCTGTGTATGAGTGCGAAATATAAAATTAAAAAGCGAAAACAAAAACAAATCAAACAACAACAAAACCCACCGGATTCCATAAAAATCCCAACGTGCGAATAAAACACCAGAAAAACAAGTAAAAATATCCATAATTCTGTATACATATTTGAATATACACATATACATCTATTTATGTACATATGTACGTCGGCTATGCACTTTGTATAAAGGGTAGAAAGAAATCTGCATACCTGACACCACCACAAACAGAAAGAAAACAAAAACAAAAACAAACGAGCAACTGAAACTAACTAACTGCAAATAAAGTAACGGTGAAGACGACACAAACCAAAAGAACAATGACAACGAAACAACCGAGAAAGGTAGCACCCGATGGCGGTTGGGGTTGGGTTGCCTGCTTCGGCGTCAGTTTGGTCAATGTAAGTACTATCTCTATATACACCATTTTAATCTCATAATAAAGCGTGCCCTACAGGGTATTTCGTAGTCTATTTATTTGTAAGCCTTTAAATTTGTTTTTTTTTTTTGGTTATGATAGGTTAGTTCTGCTTGCAAATTGCTGTTATTAACTGTTAAACTGACTTACGATAAGATTTACGTAGTGTTTTACGATATTGTAGTATAATATTTACCCTTATTGCCTTATACCCGATTTAATCCATAATTGTAGTAGGATTAGTTACGTCTTTTGATTTGAAAGTAATTCGTCCAGCCGGTTCTACAGGTCAGATGTGCTCTTGAAAATCGTTTTGTATGAAGTTACTGTGATTCTTTCACATAATCGAGTTTCAAACCCAACGACTAAGTAAAAAAAGCACAGAAAACTCATTCAAAAATATTGTTAAAATTGCAATTAACTGTTGACGACACACACGATTAACGAGGATTTAATTATTTTAATACTTGAATATATTACTTCTATGAGAATCGTCTGCAAAAAGAGTTATTTCCTTTTTCAATTTGCTGTGTTCAAAAAAATGCACAGCAAAGAGGAAGAGGAGGAACTCTCCCTGAGATAAATTGCAAAAACTACTACGACACAATAAAATGCACATGATTATATTCTTGTTAAATAATTATTATTACCATCACTGTTATTATTGTTTTTTTTTTTTTTTTGTTATTTCCAATGTTTTTGATTGGTTTTTGAGAATAGTTTAAAAGGTTTAGTATTGGTTTTAAGTTTAAAGTTCGAGAAACTATTAGGTTTATATAATTATTTGTTTATTTGATCAAAACCACTATAGATGTATTAAAGTTGTTCAACAACCATATGTTTTGAACTCTTTTGGAGCTTGCATTCCAAAACTGAAAAGCTAAGAGAAAAGATAGATTAAAGAAAAAACTTTTTCCTGTTCCACTCAGCTTAGTTCCAAACTTAAGAACTGCTGAGAAAATGGCAATGCAAATATGAAAATTAAGAAAATAATATTAAAAAACTAAGGAATATAAAAAGCGCTTACTTACCTGAATATGAATTATGTATTAAAAAATGCATTAAAATATCGAAGAACTTCAGAACTGTTTGGTTTCCATGGTTTTTGGTTGGGTTTCCAATCGTCCATCTCCATCCAATTATTATTGAAGGCAGGCGGCAGGCCAAACTGATAATTTGTAATTGGTTTCCATTTGAATTTTTTCCTTCATGTAGTTCCAGCGCTTAGATGAACCGTTTAAATCTTCAGGTAACTTAAACGTTGTATTGCTGTATCCAAATAATCTGAAAAAAAGAAGAGAGAGAGAGACTATTAGTGAAATTAGTTAACAATTGAATCAATTATTACAACAAGAGGGAATAAAACATGTAAGTGAACTTACACATCTGAATCTAACGATGTTTGAATTCGTTAGCATTTCTTTGTCAATGCGTTGATCAAGGCAAAACTTATGATTCACAATTCAAACTCATAATAAAATGTGTAAAATCACTATTTTAAGCACGAATTGTAAATAACAAAAAATTTTGTATTTTCTATTAAGCCGTTTAAATTTTAAATCACTTTAATAGTAAAACCCAGTGGTCCAACAGTTTTTTAAGCTACCCAAAATCTAAAACAAAAGGAAGAAAGAATATTAGTTAGAAATCTTAAAAATTAGTCTAACATGTCATGGGCCATAACAAAGAGAAGATTACACAAGTACTTACCACACGTTAAGGAATAATTCGCTTCGTCTCGATCTAAAGTTCCTTATGATACCTAATTCGAACATAATTCACCATCAGAATGCTTTTTCATGCGCAACCTCAGGTACCATAGCCCCACATACTCTGTTAAATAGGTGCGTGTGGATATGGTACCAGGAACTGCAAATGAATTTAAATGGCCAGTTCGAACCTATAACTCAAATGCACAAACTAGCACTTCACTACCGATGATTTTAGATGTCGTTTTGGTACCATGCTCAGAGTGGATCCGCAAAAGATATTAACTTGTTAAATATTAGTTAAAATCTTTTGAGAAGCCACGTTGCGCATGGTAGGGTGGCGGCGAGGCAAACGGTTTTAACACACATTCACTAAACTTTTTTTAAATAAATCATTATTGTAGTTGTGTCGTTCGTTTCTGTTCAAAACAATTGAGATTCGTTCAACTTGAACTCACTTTATCTTATAACACCTGTCCCTACCGATACTCGTGTCCTGCGTGTTCCGTGCGCCGTCTTCCAATCTTGAAACTTACGGATTGTTGCGCCACACATGGTAAGAGAACGAAAAAAGTATGTGAATTAATGAAAATTTTAGTTCTCTACGGATTTTACAGATAATACTCACTTGATAAACTTGAGGCACGATGATATTCGTTGTCGTTTTGGTACCATGCGCATTATGTCAAGACACATTGATCTGAAATAAAAAAGGAGAAAGACTGTTAATATGAGAAGAAAAGGCATGAACCATAACAAAAAGTACCTACCACAAGTTGAGGAATAATTTGTTTCGTCTCGATCTAAAGTTCCTAACGATACTTAATTCATTATTGTAGTAGTGTCGTTCGTTTCTGTTCAAAACAATTGAGACTCATTCAACTTGAACTCACTTTATCTTATAAGACCTGTCCCTATCGATACTCGTGTCCTGCGTGTTCCTTGCGCCGTCTTCCAATCTTGAAACTTACGGATTGTTGCGCCACACATGGTAAGAGAACGAAAAAAGTATGTGAATTAATGAAAATTTTAGTTCTCTACGGATTTTACAGATAATACTCACTTGATAAACTTGAGGCACGATGATATTCGTTGTCGTTTTGGTACCATGCGCATTATGTCAAGACACATTGATCTGAAATAAAAAAGGAGAAAGACTGTTAATATGAGAAGAAAAGGCATGAACCATAACAAAAAGTACCTACCACAAGTTGAGGAATAATTCGCTTCGTCTCGTTCTAAAGTCCCTAACGATACCTAATTCGAACATAATTCACCATCAGAATGCTTTTTCATGCGCAATTTAAGGTACCATAGCCCCACAAACTCTGTTAAATAGGTGCGTTTGGCTATGGTACCTGGAACTGCAAATGAAATTAAATGGCCAGTTCAAACTTGTAGCACAAATTCACAAACTAGCACGTCAGTTGCGATGATATTGATGATGTCGTTTGTGAACCATGCTCGAAGTGGCTAATCAAAGGGCTTAAACTTTAAAACTTAGTTAAAACCGCCTTGATAAGCCACTTTGCGCATGGAAGGGTGGGCTACGAAAAATATGTTTTAACTCACATTAACTCAAATCTTCATTAAACAAATAATTATTGTAGTAATGTTGTTCGCTTCTGTTCAATGTACTGTATAAAAGACTCGGAATTTCTGAACATATCAAAAGCAGTTTCAAAAGCCCGAGTCAGTTACACTGCACATCACTTTCTTCAACTAACCGATATTGATGAGGTCGTTTCTTTAAACAAATCATTATTGTAGTAGTGTCGTTCGATTCTTTTAAAAAAATGCAGACTTATTTAGCTTGAGCTCACTTTATCTTATAACACCTGTCCCTACCGATACTCGTGTCCTGCGTGTTCCGTGCGCCGTCTTCCAATCTTGAAACTTACGGATTGTTGCGCCACACATGGTAAGAGAACGAAATAAAATGGGAATTAATGAAAATTTTAGTTCTCTACGGATTTTACAGATAATACTCACTTGATAAACTTGAGGCACGATGATATTCGTTGTCGTTTTGGTACCATGCGCATTATGTCAAGACACATTGATCTGAAATAAAACGGAGAAAGACTGTTAATATGAGAAGAAAAGGCATGAACCATAACAAAAAGTACCTACCACAAGTTGAGGAATAATTCGCTTCGTCTCGTTCTAAAGTTCCTTATGAGACCTAATTCGAACATAATTCACCATCAGAATGCTTTTTCATGCGCAATCTCAGGTACCATAGCCCAACAAACTCTGTTAAATAGGTGCGTTTGGCTATGGTACCAGGAACTGCAAATGAAATTAAATGGCCAGTTCAAACTTGTAGCACAAATGCACAAACAAGCACTTCACTACCGATGATTTTAGATGTCGTTTTGGTACCATGCTCAGAGTGGATCCCCAAAAGATATTAACTTGTTAAATATTAGTTAAAATCTTTCGAGAAGCCACGTTGCGCATGGTAGGGTGGCGGCGAGGCAAACGGTTTTAGCACACATTCACTAAACTTTTTTGAATAAATCATTATTGTAGTAGTGTCGATCGTTTCTGTTCAAAACAATTGAGACTCATTCAACTTGAACTCACTTTATCTTATAAGACCTGTCCCTACCGATACTCGTGTCCTGCGTGTTCCGTGCGCCGTCTTCCAATCTTGAAACTTACGGATTGTTGCGCCACACATGGTAAGAGAACGAAAAAAGTATGTGAATTAATGAAAATTTTAGTTCTCTACGGATTTTACAGATAATACTCACTTGATAAACTTGAGGCACGATGATATTCGTTGTCGTTTTGGTACCATGCGCATTATGTCAAGACACATTGATCTGAAATAAAAAAGGAGAAAGACTGTTAATATGAGAAGAAAAGGCATGAACCATAACAAAAAGTACCTACCACAAGTTGAGGAATAATTCGCTTCGTCTCGACCTAAAGTTCCTTATGATACCTAATTCGAACATAATTCACCATCAGAATGCTTTTTCATGCGCAATTTAAGGTACCATAGCCCCACAAACTCTGTTAAATAGGTGCGTTTGGCTATGGTACCAGGAACTGCAAATGAAATTAAATGGCCAGTTCGAACCTTTAACACAAATGCACAAACTAGCACTTCACTACCGATGATATTAGATGTCGTTTTGGTACCATGCGCACTGTGTCGACCGAGGAATTACCTAACATATAAAACCAAGCTAAGCATTCCCATGCACGACACATTGCACATAATAAGGAAGTTTGCAGGAAAGTACTTTGTTTTAAAACAAAACATTTCACACTTACTCAACTTGAACTCACTTTAACTTTAGACACATTTCACTTCTACGTTTAATACTGCTAACGGACATAATACTGCATATGGAAAGTACTACTATTTGCAGAAAATAACAATGTTTCCTAAAACACTAACTTGTCGCACTCGCTCGATTGTATTCTACATGAAGTAATTTATGCACCGATTTTGTTGACGATTCTGTTTTGAGCGAAATATCAGACGCTTTTAAGCCTATTTAAAGTAGTTTGAAACTGAGGTGCGTTAGTTAAGAGTATCAAAATTAACCAACTATCCCAAGTTTATAATGTGAAAGTAAGTTTTATTTCAACTCATATAAAGTCTTCAAAGTTAGTATTTAAACAAATCGTAACATTTTTTATAGATGAACCTACTATTTTTTGGTTTGGTACGTTTATCGATAATTTCCTAGTAACTAGGCAATGTTGATAAGATTATCACAGCTTTGGGTGGTGGAAATAATTATGTCTTAAATTCAATTGATGTCGTCGAATTTCGTTTATTTATCGGACAGAAAAAATAAAAATATATAATACAAATGCGTATTAATAATATGCATGTTTATGGGCGTAACGAGAAAATCGAGAAAAACAAAAATTAACAAATTATTGAAACAAACAAACAAACAACAAAACATTAACATCATTTAGTAGTTGTTTTTTTTATTGTTTTAGTGATAGCCCGCAAATCAGTCGATTATATGACTGCGACCGGTGTTCACTAATCGTATTTGATGTTCGTTATCGTTTGCAGTACATTTAATCGCTTATAAATCATTTACGATTTGCTTGAGTTGAATGTTTTACAGAGCGAAAAACAATCAGGTACAACAATGTGCATTTTGCTACATCAACAAAACAACAACAACAAATCTGATAAGGAATAGTATTAGTATTAGTATTCAATGTGATTTAAAACAAAGCGCTTGTTTTTTGCACAATTTTTACCAAAAATTCAATTGCATTGATTATCTTATCTTGTTGTATTCATAGGTTTATATAATAAGAAAAATAAATAACATTATTGTAGAAGTAATTGTATATTCCAATTTGCAAACTATTTGTTTTTACTTGTTCTTATCGAAAAGCTTTTAGTTTATCACATGAGTCTTGTCTGCCAGCGTGTCTGGGGCTGGGCCAAAGATAGCGATTTATCCATGTTATCGTCAATATTTACATAGAAAAACCAACATAAAACAGTAACTTATCTATAATCTTGGAAACTATAACGATGTTCAATCATTTTAACATACACTCAAATAAACTATAATTAGTTGTAAAAAAATAACACATATCGAATGCATTAGGAAACTCTATTCTCCCTGCGACAAAATGCTTTAAACTTGACACTAGGCACTTGCCTTAGATGTGCCGATAGCGATATCGATTTCATATTTAAAATAAAGTTAAATAAGAACCTGAAACAGAAAATTCCGGGTTAGCCTGAAGGGAAACAAAAGGTGCAACAAGTACCACAAAATAAGAGTTAAGTTATCGAAAGTGTTTCCTACGAAGCACCTTTCACTTCCGATATTGGTGTCCTGCGTGTTCCATTCGCCGTCTGCCAACCTTGGAACGTTTTGAAAACAGCTTCAAGATACGGAGGTTGTAACACTACACATGGAACGAAAACGAAAAAAGTATGGGGTTAAAATCGAATGACAATTTTAGTTCTATAGATTTTCTACAAATAATACTCACTTAATTAACTTGAGGCGGCACGATAAAATTCGTTGTCGTTTTGGTACCATGCGCATTATGTCAAGACACATTGATCTGAAATAAAACGGAGAAAGACTGTTAATATGAGAAGCGAAGTAAAAGTTTAACATGGCATGGGCCATAACAAAAAGTACCTACCACAAGTTGAGGAATAATTCGCTTCGTCTCGTTCTAAAGTCCCTAACGATACTTAATTCGAACATAATTCACCATCAGAATGCTTTTTCATGCGCAATTTAAGGTACCATAGCCCAACAAACTCTGTTAAATAAGTGCGTTTGGCTATGGTACCAGGAACTGCAAATGAAATTAAATAGCCAGTTCGAACCTTTAACACAAATGCACAAACTAGCACGTCAGTTCCGATGATAATGATGATGTCGTTTTTGAACCATGCTCAGAGTGGACCCCCAAAAGATTTTAACTTGTTAAATATTAGTTAAAATCTGTTGAGATGCCACGTTGCGCATGGTAGGGTGGCGGCGAGGCAAACGGTTTTAACACACATTCACTAAACTTTTTTTTTGAATAAATAGTTATTGTACTGATGTCGTTCGATTCTTTTAAAAAAATTCAGACTTATTCAACTTGAACTCACTTTATCTTATAACACCTGTCCCTACCGATACTCGTGTCCTGCGTGTTCCGTGCGCCGTCTTCCAATCTTGAAACTTACGGATTGTTACACTGTACATGGAAAAAAAATAGAAAAACGTATGGGAATCAAAACATGATAATTTAACTTCTTTAGATTTTCTTCAAATAATTCTAACTTGATAAACTTGAGGAGGCACGATGATATTCGATGTCGTTTTGGTACCATGCGCAGTATGTCAAGACACATTGATCTGAAATAAAAAGGAGAAAGACTGTTAATATGAGAAGAAAAGGCATAAACCATAACAAAAAGTACCTACCACAAGTTGAGGAATAATTCGCTTCGTCTCGATCTAAAGTTCCTTATGATACCTAATTCGAACATAATTCACCATCAGAATGCTTTTTCATGCGCAATTTAAGGTACCATAGCCCCACAAACTCTGTTAAATAAGTGCGTGTGGATATGGTACCAGGAACTGCAAATGAAATTAAATGGCCAGTTCGAACCTATAACTCAAATGCACAAACAAGCACTTCACTACCGATGATTTTAGATGTCGTTTTGGTACCATGCTCAGAGTGGATCCCCAAAAGATATTAACTTGTTAAATAATAGTTAAAATCTGTTGAGAAGCCACGTTGCGCATGGTAGGGTGGCGGCGAGGCAAACGGTTTTAACACACATTCACTAAACTTTTTTTAAATAAATCATTATTGTAGTAGTGTCGTTCCTTTCTGTTTCAAACAATTGAGACTCATTCACCTTGAACTCACTTTATCTTATAACACCTGTCCCTACCGATACTCGTGTCCTGCGTGTTCCGTGCGCCGTCTTCCAATCTTGAAACTTACGGATTGTTGCGCCACACATGGTAAGAGAACGAAAAAAGTATGTGAATTAATGAAAATTTTAGTTCTCTACGGATTTTACAGATAATACTCACTTGATAAACTTGAGGCACGATGATATTCGTTGTCGTTTTGGTACCATGCGCATTATGTCAAGACACATTGATCTGAAATAAAAAAGGAGAAAGACTGTTAATATGAGAAGAAAAGGCATGAACCATAACAAAAAGTACCTACCACAAGTTGAGGAATAATTCGCTTCGTCTCGATCTAAAGTTCCTTATGATACCTAATTCGAACATAATTCACCATCAGAATGCTTTTTCATGCGCAATCTCAGGTAACATAGCCCCACAAACTCTGTTAAATAGGTGCGTGTGGCTATGGTACCAGGAACTGCAAATGAAATTAAATGGCCAGTTCGAACCTATAACTCAAATGCACAAACAAGCACTTCACTACCGATGATTTTAGATGTCGTTTGGGTACCATGCTCAGAGTGGATCCCCAAAAGATATTAACTTGTTAAATAATAGTTAAAATCTGTTGAGAAGCCACGTTGCGCATGGTAGGGTGGCGGCGAGGCAAACGGTTTTAACACACATTCACTAAACTTTTTTTAAATAAATCATTATTGTAGTAGTGTCGTTCGTTTCTGTTCAAAACAATTGAGATTCGTTCAACTTGAACTCACTTTATCTTATAACACCTGTCCCTACCGATACTCGTGTCCTGCGTGTTCCGTGCGCCGTCTTCCAATCTTGAAACTTACGGATTGTTGCGCCACACATGGTAAGAGAACGAAAAAAGTATGTGAATTAATGAAAATTTTAGTTCTCTACGGATTTTACAGATAATACTCACTTGATAAACTTGAGGCACGATGATATTCGTTGTCGTTTTGGTACCATGCGCATTATGTCAAGACACATTGATCTGAAATAAAAAAGGAGAAAGACTGTTAATATGAGAAGAAAAGGCATGAACCATAACAAAAAGTACCTACCACAAGTTGAGGAATAATTTGTTTCGTCTCGATCTAAAGTTCCTAACGATACTTAATTCATTATTGTAGTAGTGTCGTTCGTTTCTGTTCAAAACAATTGAGACTCATTCAACTTGAACTCACTTTATCTTATAAGACCTGTCCCTATCGATACTCGTGTCCTGCGTGTTCCTTGCGCCGTCTTCCAATCTTGAAACTTACGGATTGTTGCGCCACACATGGTAAGAGAACGAAAAAAGTATGTGAATTAATGAAAATTTTAGTTCTCTACGGATTTTACAGATAATACTCACTTGATAAACTTGAGGCACGATGATATTCGTTGTCGTTTTGGTACCATGCGCATTATGTCAAGACACATTGATCTGAAATAAAAAGGAGAAAGACTGTTAATATGAGAAGAAAAGGCATGAACCATAACAAAAAGTACCTACCACAAGTTGAGGAATAATTTGTTTCGTCTCGATCTAAAGTTCCTAACGATACTTAATTCGAACATAATTCACCATCAGAATGCTTTTTCATGCGCAATTTAAGGTACCATAGCCCCACAAACTCTGTTAAATAGGTGCGTTTGGCTATGGTACCTGGAACTGCAAATGAAATTAAATGGCCAGTTCAAACTTGTAGCACAAATGCACAAACTAGCACTTCACTATCAATGATTTTAGATGTCGTTTTGGTACCATGCTCAGAGTGGACCCCCAAAAGATTTTAACTTGTTAAATATTAGTTAAAATCTGTTGAGATGCCACGTTGCGCATGGTAGGGTGGCGGCGAGGCAAACGGTTTTAACACACATTCACTAAACTTTTTTTAAATAAATCATTATTGTAGTAGTGTCGTTCGTTTCTGTTCAAAACAATTGAGATTCGTTCAACTTGAACTCACTTTATCTTATAACACCTGTCCCTACCGATACTCGTGTCCTGCGTGTTCCGTGCGCCGTCTTCCAATCTTGAAACTTACGGATTGTTGCGCCACACATGGTAAGAGAACGAAAAAAGTATGTGAATTAATGGAAATTTTAGTTCTCCTTGGTTTCTACAGATAATACTCACTTGATAAACTTGAGGAGGCACCATGATATTCGATGTCGTTTTGGTACCATGCGCATTATGTCAAGACACATTGATCTGAAATAAAAAGGAGAAAGACTGTTAATATGAGAAGAAAAGGCATGAACCATAACAAAAAGTACCTACCACAAGTTGAGGAATAATTCGCTTCGTCTCGACCTAAAGTTCCTTATGATACCTAATTCGAACATAATTCACCATCAGAATGCTTTTTCATGCGCAATCTCAGGTAACATAGCCCCACAAACTCTGTTAAATAGGTGCGTGTGGCTATGGTACCAGGAACTGCAAATGAAAAAATAGATGGCCAGTTCGAACCTTTAACACAAATGCACAAACTAGCACTTCACTACCGATGATATTAGATGTCGTTTTGGTACCATGCGCACTGTGTCGACCGAGGAATTACCTAACATTTAAAACCAAGCTAAGCATTCCCATGCACGACACATTGCACATGATACGGAAGTTTGCCGGAAAGTTCTTTGTTTTGAAAAAAAAAAAACAATTCACACTTATTCAACTTGAACTCACTTAAATTTTAGACACATTTC